>RXID01021788.1:0-93531 GCA_005019695.1 Trichopus zeylanicus subsp. travancoricus | reverse complement strand
TTTTAAATTACAAATTTAATATTTTTACATTTACAAATAGACCCATTGAATATTTTTATTTATAAAAAAATCCAAAATTTTATTATTTTTAAAATAAAATTTTACAAAAAAGACATTGAAGGTTTTAAAACTTAAAATTACAAATTACAAATTTAATATTTGTACATTTATAAATAGAAATTTTGAATATTTTTATTTATAATTAAGTCTAAAATTTATCATTTTTTAAATAAAATTTTATAACAAAGACATTGAAGGTTTTAAACTTAAAATAAAAAATTACAAGTTTAACATTTATACATTTATAAATAGACTCCTTGGATGATTTTATTTATAAATAAGTCTAAATTTCATCATTTCTAAAATAAAATTTTACAAAAAATATATTGAAGGATTTTAAACTTAAAACTTCAAATTACAAGTTAAATATTTGTATATTTACAAATAAACCCATTGAATATTTTAATTTATAAATAACTCCAAACTTTATCATTTTTTAAATAAATTTTTGCAAAAAATACGTTGAAAGTTTTTAAACTTAAAATTTTAAATTACAAGTTTAATATTTGTACATTTACAAATAAACCTCTTGAATATTTTTATTTATAAATCAGTCTAAAATTTTATTATTTTTGAAATATAATTTTATAAAAAGATATTGAAGGTTTTAAAACTTAAAATTTCAAATTATAATTTTAGTATTTGTACATTTATAAATAAACCCCTTAAGTATTTTTATTTTTAAATAAGTCCGAACTTTATTATTCTTAAAATGTACAAATATTAAACTTATAATTTAAAATTCTAAGTTTTAAAACCTTCAATATCTTTTTTATAAAATTTTATTTCAAAAATAATAAAATTTGGACTTATTTATAAATAAAAATATTCAAGGGGTTTATTTGTAAATGTATGAATGCAAAACTTATTATTTAAAATTCTAAGTTTTAAAACATTCAATATCTTTTTTTATAAAATTTTATTTTGAAAATGATAAAATTTGGACTTATTTATCAATAAAAATATTCAAGGGGTCTATTTATAAATGTACAAATATTAAACTTTTAATTTAAATTTTAAAATTTTAAAACATTCAATATATTTTTTGTAAAATTATATTTTGAAAATGATAAAATTTGGACTTATTTATAAATAAAAATATTCAATGGATATATTTGTAATTTAAAATTTTAAGTTTAAAAACCTTCAATGTATTTTTTGTAAAATTTTATTTAAAAAATGATAAAGTTTGGACTAATTATAAATAAAAATATTCATGGAGTCTATTTGTAAATGTACAAATATTAAACTTATAATTTAAAATTTTAAGTATTAAAATTTTTAATGTCTTTTTTGTAAAATTTTATTTGAAAAATAATAAAATTTTGGACTTATTTATAAATAAAAATATTCAATGGGTCTATTTGTAAATGTACAAATATTAAACTTATAATTTGAAATTTTAATGTTTAAAAACTTCAATATTGTGCAATTTTATTTAAAAAGTAATAAAATTTGGACTTATGTATAAATAAAATATTTGAGGGGTCTATTTGTAAATATACAAATATTAAATTTGTATTTTAAATTTTAAGTTTTAATACCTTCAACTTTTTTTGTAATATTTTATTTAAAAACTAATTAAGTTTGGACTTATTTATAAGTAATAATATTCAAGGAGCTTATTTATAAGTATATAAATATTAAATTTATAATTTAATTTCTTATATGGGTTTTATTTGTAAAATATTTGAAATATTTAAGGTCTTTTTTATAAATCTTTAGATGAAAAATATTAACTTTTGGACTTTTTATAGATTAAAATATTCAAGGGGCTTATGTATAAATATACAAATATTAAAATTTTAATTTCTTGTATAGGATTTATTTGTAAGATATTTAAAATATTAAGTTCCTTTTTTAAAATTTTTATTTAAAAATATTAATATTAGGACTTTTTTATAAATAAAAATATTCAAAAGGATTTATTTGTAAATATTTGGGAGAAAGAATGGAGGGTGAAAAGTTAAATTTTTTAGGAATTTAGTTGTAAAATTATGGAGAGTAAAAGTAAAATTTTTGGAAAAAAAATTCGATTAAATAACAATTAAGAGGTTGTAGGTAATAAATTTCAAAAGGAGGGGAATATAGGTAATTATCAAAATCTCGGAAGATTTTTGGTAAATAAGGCAAATCTCAGGAATTTATTTATAATAATTCTTATTTCTTTCGAGTATATTTGTAAAAATCTCAAAATTATTGTAGTTAATTAATTTTTATAATTATAAATTCATGAATTTGATTATTATACCATGTGTTAATATTATAATTATATTACTAATATAATTATTAAATCACTTTTCTACTTTCACTTATCACCCTATATAAATAATCGAAGTCATGTAACTCATTTCGAAACTCATTATCGAAACAGTTGAAATCACAAAACTCATGAAACTAATACTTCGGTCGCTTTGCAATTAAAATTTATTGAATAACCAAAATTATACTTTCATCACTTTTCTTGGCTAAACACTACCTAAACAGGGATCATTTTTATCTTTATTCTTTAGCGTGTCCATGGAGAGCTCGAATTTAACGCAGGATGCTATTAATTTTTTGACAAAACTAAGTTTTACCATTAACAAAAATATTATCCCGAAAATAAGGAATAGAAACCTAATTTGCAATAAAAAGTCGATACAAAACATCAAGCATCAAAACAGCAGTAGCTCTATGCTTTTTCAGTCATCGGATTTACTCTTCTTTGAAGTTGGGACTGCTGCAAAATTAATGAAATAAATTGTCAACTATTATATATCATTTCCGTGGCCCTTGACCGCTTTTGTTTAATTTTATCATTATGAGATGGAAATCAAGTTTTCAGAATAGCATAGAACAACAGATTGATGAAGCTTGAATATTTTTGTTCCTATTCTGCAAAATCTTGTGATTCCTTTCTTTCAACAACCACATTAGGGGTAAGAGAGATATTGTCACTTGTTTTTCTTTTTCTTGTCTCAACATTACCTCTCCAAGTAGTCCACAGTTCATCAAAAGATGTAAGAGGTGTATGTAGATTTAGACATAATAAGATTTTTTTTATTAATATGGGGAAGGAACAGGTGCAAAAAATATGATATGTATGTATTCTCTGTAGCTTCATTGCAGAGCACATATAGATGTCCATGGTCATTCTAGCCCTTTTTTTGTTATGATAAATGAACCATAAGAATATTTTTAATTTGAGATGACTAGGTAGTTTTTAGATGCCAATGGAGAAAGAAGCAATCATTTCTCTCTCAATGAGAAAATTATACCTAGATTTTACTGAAAAAGTTTTATCCCACCTCCACAGTATAGTCATTTCTGGATTAAAATTTAAAGGAATAATACCCTAAGTTCCTCCTCTAAGTTTCGGATTGCAAAAGGAGCTCTCCTATCAATCAAGGTGTCTTGAGATTTGGCTCTTGCAATGCTAATAGATGGAGTTTTAGCAAACTCAATATTGAGGCTATTGACCCATCCATCTTTCCAAAAGCAAATGCAATGTCCATCTCCCACCTCATAGTCCACACTGATCATGAACTATTGTTCTTTCATATTCAACGCCCTTTTTCAGAATATAGAGCATTTTTTTGGATCTTTCTAAATGCAAAGAGAAGAGACTCTACTTTTATAATAATTGATCAATATCATGTTCCTCCAAAGGCTTTCTACATCCTTCAAGAATTTCCACCACTACGTCATTAACAAGGTCTGATTAAAGGCCATAGAGTTCTAAACTCTCAAACCATAAATTTATCTTTTTTGTGTAAACTAGATCCTAATTTGTCATGTGGTATTTTTTTCATCTTTAGATCCTTTCCAAAGAAATCTAGCCTTGATATGATCAAGTTTTCTAAGTACTCATTTTAGTAATTGATAAAAAATCATCCAATATAGGGGATTGTAGATAGAATTGTGTTGATAGACACTATTCTACCTCCAATTGACAAACTTTTGTCTTTCTAATTCTTCAGTTTTTTCTCCACTTGATTGATCACAATCATCCACTCTTGTCTATTTAAGTCATAGTCTTTTATAAACAACCCTAAGTATTTGAAATGAAAATTCTCATTTTTATAATTTATGATTTATGTCAAAATAACACCGGTTTCCGGAGAACAATCACCAAGTTTGATCACTAAGTTTTTATGAAAATTGATTTTTATTTTAGACAAGTCTTCAAACATGTAAAGCACACTGCACGATCACTATTGTTACAGTCCAATTTTCTTCCAAAGCTTAGGGATGATGCTAGGCATAACCTTATAGCTCTAAAGAGTGTGACAATTAGGATATAGTTTGATTTGAGATGATCTCATGTAGTCAAATTAAATTTCAATCCGACCAGTGAAAAAGGCAACTAGATTATATTTTTTATGTTTAGTTATTACTGTGACAGTCGAAAATTTATAATTTTTTTCTAAAAATGCTCTTACAATGATTTTATATGGGCTAATGAATTATGGGTTTCATATGGATAATCTCATAATTTTATTTTTCATTTTAAAAAAATCCAAATCCTTAGTCAAATTAAATTTGAATTATTTAATTGTTAGACAAATTAAGAATGCTATAATCTCATTTCCTGTTCCAAAACCAAATGCAACCTAGTACTCCAATTATGAGTATAAGATGGTATTTAATATTGGAAAGTCAATAAGTACTCAATCTAATTGTTGTAGTCACGGCTACGATAAATTTAAATAATAAATATTTAGATTTACGATTCAGAGAAGTGGGCGAGCCCGATGGCTTTTTTTTATTCAAATTTTATACCATAAATTTAGAGATTGCACAAATCTCTCATAATGATCTTCACAGTAGCGACTGAACCTTCCACCAACTGCATGGTACAACTCAGGAAAATGAGTCCGACAGGTTTCTCTAAATAAATCAATAGAGAAGGTTGTAATTGCAAATAGTGCAGCATGTGCGTAGATAAAGCAAAACAAAATGCTCAACCAGAATTGAACGTTGCGCAACGGTCGACTCCAAAATGGAGCACATCATCAAATTCTTCCAGCCAAGACTCTTCTGGACACCAGTAGATAATTACAAAAAATAAAAATAAAAATAAAAATAAAAATGCGCCGATGCCTCCTCTCTATTTAACACTCCCGATCCCAACCGTCTCTACACTCTCCTCCATCCTCCTCTTCAGCTTCCAATCATTACATTTAGATCACCCGTCCCCTCAAGAATTTGAGTTCACCACCATCATCTTCTTCTTCTTCTTCCTCTTCTTCTTCTCGTTGAGAGATGGGGTTCGTAATAGTGATCTCTCTACCGCTGATCCTCTTCGCCATCTTGCTCGGCTTCGGCTGCTACTTCCTGGGCAGGGCCAAGGGCCGCCAGGACCTCCGCACCGGCGTGGGCGCCCAGGTCTTCGGAGAGCCGTCCCCGCCGCCCGGTGCTCCCGTGCTCGCTCCTCCGGCGGACATGAAGAAGGAAGGCCCGGACAACGTTTGACTGAGAGCCTGTCAGAATGCTCTGCCTAAGCTACATGTGTTTGTGTTGGGATGGTGTGAAATATTATGAATATGAAAATTTGGATATATATTTTGCGCATATGTTGGTATGTGATTGTTGTTCTCGGTTGTTGTATATTGGTATTGGATTTGAAGTGAGGATGAATAAGAAGCAGCAGTAAATATCAGTTCATCGATTTTTTTTTTCGAGTTGTTTGTTGGAAATTGTTTGATCGTGAAAGGTCTATTTGAAAAGATTCAAAGCCTATATGAAAAGATTCATAGATGTCTTAAAAAAAGATTCATGAAAAAAGTAGAGCAGAGATCAATCTACAACTAAAAATCGAACAAAAATCACCAAATAGAGCAGAGATCATTCTTCAACCCACACAAAGCAAGCCTTACTAATCCCATCACCCCACGGGGTATCACCAAGAACGTTCCCAACTCCCTCACCCACCACCTCCTTACCTTGCTGCCGCCACCGCCGTTGCCTTCCATCCTCTGCGTCCACTTCCCTCACCAAATCAAACTCCATCCCTTTGTTCTTCAGCTCCGAACGCACAGCTCCATCAGCAAGCAATCCTCCCGTTCCCGTCTTAACCCGTACCGCCCACACGATGGCGAGAGAGACCGCAAACGAGCGCAGACAAGCGGAATCCATGACCGGCGGCAGAGAAAGGAGTGAGTGCTGGGAGCGGGACGATAGAGGACGAGGAGGAGGGAGTGGAGGACGAAGGAGAGTTAGAGAGCGACAATGTCACGGCGAATGGCGTCGAGGAGGGATTCCGCATGGTCGACGCGGCGGAGGATGAGATCCTCGTCCTTGAGTCATTGCTTAAGGAGCAGCTTGTATGCTGCGCTCTCAGCGATCTGGTGGAGAGGGTGGGCTGCGTTCTTTTGCTTCTGGAGGTCTGCCATTTGAGCTGCAATCGAGGTTTGATCTGATTGGATGAAAGTTAGACTTTCGATTTTTTGCCTTGCAACGGTCTGAAAGTTTGAAATTTTCATGTGGGCGGTTGGATTTTGGGATTTTGCAAGGAAGCACCTGTCATTTTGATATTTTGCGATAAACCATCTCCATTTTTCTATTTTAATTTGGGTTTCAAAATTAATGATATTTTTATCGTTTTTTATGATCAAAATGCTCATATTTAGGATTAAAAACCTGCCATCTATCCGGTGCTAGGGGTTTTTACATTGAGAAGTTCTGCAGTTTCGAGAAGAAAAAAAAATCAGATTATGAATTTTGTTCACAACATGAAAAGAGGTTGACTCATTTCATTGCAAAAAGTATAAATGGTTTCTCACAAATGCATTAAAAAAGTGGCCTCGTTAAAACCCAAAAATTTGAAAACTATAAACCAAAAGATATCATTCTGTAGGAGAAACACTGGTCATCAATATTCAATTCAAATCAAACATGGGAAATTACTTCTTTTTTTCACATTTAGTCTGAAATCACATAAATTTAACACCACAAATATGTTACAACAATTCCAAACAAACGAGAGCTACAACAAATTGAAATTTTCCGGAGAGCTTCAAGGATTAGCTGTGGGTTAGAATTGAGACCCATGGGTCTTTTAAGTTTCATAGGTAAGAGGATCTTCATCTTGGGGGTTTTCTAGAGCAATGACATGCTTCCTAAAAGAAGCCGCTGCTTCCTCCCTGTCTTCTAGTTGACCGAGCTTATCATAGACAATCGCCATCAAATAATATGCTTCCGCAGCCAATTCGTGATACTGCATATGACAACAAATTTTCACATTCAATATGATATTAATCCAGATGTAGTAGAGTCAGATTTTCAAATAAACAGAATAAGAATAGCTTCTCAGTAAAGACTCACTTCTAAAATTTGAAGCTCCTCGGCTGCTTGAGTTAGGGGATCCAACACAAGGCAAGGATCTTCAGACACTGACCAATGAAGACATAAGTAATAATCAGACAGAATAACCTCAGAAGATAAGCAATTATCCATATAGCAAGTACATTATATTACAGAAGCTCCAATATTATGTTACAAACGCCCCTAGTTATGAATGCCAAAGAGATTAGGTCAATTATGACGAACTTGCAAAATAGTTATTTTTCAAGAGAAACATGAGCCAAACCACCAGAGCTGAAGGTTCACGTCTCATAGAAAGACATGCAGAAATGCAGGCAAAAAGATAATTGTACAGTAAAGAACTACCTGAGAAGCTGGGGTCTGACAAAATGCATTTTGCTACAACTATATGGGCTCGAGCACGTAGCTCTAATCCTCCATGACCAAGAATCATAGGAAGAGTTCGATAAATAAGGCTCAATGCTCTCTTTGCATGACTTGAGCCAAGAGAGAGCCACAGTTCTGCCAGCGTCAAGGTAGCAGACGCTTCAAGTAAATCCAAGTTAAATGATTGGCAAAAGGACAAGCTTGCTAATGCATAGGGGAGTGCCAGAACTGCATTGCCTGATTTCTGAAAAATTAAATGGGAAAATTATAATTTTATGTCTGCAACCTGATGAATAAAGCAAAAAAGGTGTAGAACCATTATGCACCTTGTGTATTTCGGCAAGCAATAGAAGAACAGTAGCATTCTCAACTTGCAGGTTGAATTTGTAGCAACTACAGAAAAGAGAGTGTGCTACAACTGCTGCCTAAAAGAAATCATGGCCAACATAAAAAATTAGCTGATGCACAGACTGATATGAGATGAGCTGAATGGTAACAAAGTGATGCTACTAGAAAAAGCTTATGTTTCATTCAAATCTTTAGAAATCAAGCAAGCATATTGATACTACAAGAACAAAAAAATGTAATACCTGACTAAATTGATTAGCTGCAAGCAGTGTACGAGCATGTCGAATGCTTGCCTCTGTTTTAATCTCCATGTCAACTCCAATTGCAGATGAGGCCAATACGCCAAAGTCCTCGCACACTCTCTGAGCAACTTTTATATGTCCTCTGAAGAAACAGAATTCAGAAAATTTGTCAGATTTTCAGCCAAGCAGCACTTTTGTTGTCTCCATCAAGAATATTCAATTTGTGCCCAAAGCAAAAAAGTTAAGCATATTAATAGCAAAAAATCTAGTAATGAACTCACTTATGCAGAGCATGCTCATGCAGCAGCTGTAATTTCAATGCCGGGATACAAGATTTTGATGCACCTGAGAATTTCCCCTCAGCAAGTTTCAAAGCAATGAAAGCATCTGGAGAAAAATATCATTATGAGAATCATCAGATAAAAGTCAATGTCTTGAAAGAAAGACCAAACTGAAAGCCAATCCGTAAAGTCAGAAATTAGTGCATTTTTATGGTTCATGATTTGTCTTTCGATGAGGTGTTCTACATAAGTTGATTTGCTTTATATATAAGAAGGTACAAGTGAAAAGAAAAAAGTAAGAAAAATAAAAAGTAAGTGACTATGTTAAGCAGAATATTTAGTATTATAGACTAATGAACAATTGGGTATTTGTTAGGGTCTAAGGCAGAAAAGGAGATACATATTTGTTTTATTTAATCTATCTGCTCACAGGGTGGAAGTCTCTCATTGGAATACTGGCAAGTTCAGTATGCATTTTGATGACGGTAAACCTATCTCCACCCTGTTGTCTAGTTATAGTCAAGTTTTCACAAGGTTGTTAACCAACAGGACAGAACTTGTGGATTGAGTGTTCTCATTAGAAATTGTATCAACAAATTATGTTCCCATGCTGGTTTGAATTGGAGGGGGGTCAACCTCTGTCACTGCTAAACTATTGGGTGATCATGTAAGAATGAAAAGAGAACCTCCATCTCAGGACTAGGGACAGTAGTTGAGTCAAGTTCTGAAGAAAATAAAAATAATCAATAATACCGGTGCTTAAACCCAGAAAAATGAACTTTTTTCAGTAGCAACAACATTAACACAAGACATCAATGAATTACAACCTTGCCTTATCCACGATATTAATTCATAACTCAGTGCATGTATATCCCATCAGCTGATAGACCTTATGGTCATTATAATGTCAGTTTTTTACTTGTTAGATACGTTGTTGGCTCAGTCATAATTCTTTTTCAGTTATCATTGTCATTCCCTTGTTCTGAAAAGAAAAGCACTCAAAGTGAAGTCATATACTCGACCAGTATTTGCAGGGTCTGGTAGATTCTACATGCCTAGATGAAATTCAAGCTTAGTTTCAATCAACTTATAAGCCCAACTTTGCAATCTCCTTCAGAGGTAACAGTAGTTTAAACATTCAGGGGAAAAAGAAAATCCAAAGTCCAGACTCCCAAACAATGAATGAGCATCTGCTGAGTTCAAAATGTTTAGGATTTGTTGAATTACCTTTATACCCTTTGTATACTGCCAAATGTTGGATAAGTTTCACATATGACAGAGACAGATCTGCAGCACTGTATGAATTAAACAATATCAAATTCACACTGGCAGATGAAGCCTTGGCTTGCAATTCTCAGAGAAGGGAAAAACAAGAAAAAAGAAAATCAACTAGATCTACTTACCTTGCTGCATCAGCAAAACATGTTGCATAGACCAATGCATTTATTCGAACAAGCGGAGAGCTGATGGAGAGAAAACATTTGTGATCACAGCAATCAGTTGAAGAAGCAACAAGAATTAAGAAAATTTAACAGCTATCAGACTATGAAAAAGAATATTTGAACCCTATCTATCACAGAAAAAGGTCAGAATAAGAAACATGTAAAAAGAAATGATGAGAGATACCTGCCATACAGTTCCCAGGAAGTAGCTCTAAGCAGATATGATGCACCAGCCAATGGCAAAATACCACCAGGGACTGGAGTTGGATGTGCACCAAAATGAAATTCATCAAAATCATTTGTTGATGAGCTCTTAGATTTCACCGAATTCTTGAGGCACCTAGTAGTGGCATCTATAACATTTTTCAACCATGAGGTGCTAAAAGCAACATCTTCATGTGGTTGGTTTACTCCGTCTGAGCCAAATTGATCCAGCACTTGAGAACTTAACCTCAGCTCCTGAAAAAATCAATTTGCAAGGGAGCATATATTAGTAGCACATTCAATAAAAGCTGCAGAACAAAGCAGTGCTTAAGCAGTTGATTAGATCACTTTACCTTGCAGACACTTATTGGACAGGTCCGTAACTTGGTAGAAGTTTTGGGACCAAAGGATAACAGGGGCCTTTTCACGTGCTGAAAAAGAAGCCCATTTTGCCATAATCAGACACAATAAAGTGAAGAAACAAGTCCATATTCATAACTTCTGTTGGCTGCAGATAGACACTACAGAAGCTTCAAAAGATCAATGACTACTAGAAATTTAGCATTTTAAAAGAAACTCTCCCTCAAAAGCCTATAAACACTAAAAGTTAGATCCTGAAAAGAATGCCAATGGAAAGAGCAACTTATTTCTGAGATTTTCACTAACAGAAGCTTTTCATTAAAAAGAGAACGATTCTCTCTAGGTTCCTTCAATATATCATTTTACAGTACTTGTCAAAGGTTATGGAGAAGATAAAGATGTGGTGCTCAGTTAGAAAATGAGGTCAGTTTCCAACTCTTTCTTCAAGTGAATCAAAAACCACAAAGTATTTTCCTTGTTTGATTGGAGATTGTCAGGGACATTTAATATAATTTTTGTTTAGCAGATCAAGGAGATTGAAAAGGTAAAAGGATTTAAAATTAAGAGAGAGAGAGAGAGAGAGAGAGAGAGATGTTTAAACAAAGGGTGTTGCTTCTTATAGCTGTAGTGCTACTGGAGAAATAAAGAATTTGCTCTTCATATCATTCAATATGTTACCAAAGATGGACCGCTGCCATGCATGAATCATGGCATAACAAACCCTAATATAAAGCATAAAAGCTGCAGCCTCATTATTAGGGAAATTAACAAGAAGGAGACGAGAGGATACATTCTTTATCATTGTAAAATATGAACCATAAAGAAAATTAAAACTGGTAGCTCAATTGTTATGATTTGCCAGCCTAAGACCAAACCCCTTGCTGCAAAAATGGCCAAAATATGCAAAAAAAATTCACCTTAAGATCAAATTTAGCAAGTGCAAGTCGGTTGAAAGCCAAAAGTCCTAGCAGCTTCAAGCTTTCAGCTCTCTTCAATGACCTTTTCAAAAGAACAAGTGACTGCTGCTGAATGGACAATGGGGTACCAAAACCCACAGAAGACCCAAGTGAATATATATTTCCAGTTATTCCTGTTGCACCTAAGAAGCCTATTTCAGACAAAAGGTTGCAAATAGCTGATAATATGTACGCCAAGCAGGAATCATCATTATTCTGCAGATGAAGCTTCAGAGTCAAAATAAGAACAATTTTTACTTATTATCCACATACATATCAATTGAAATATAGTGTGAGAGCAACGTGACCATATATAGCATGACAAGAATGTTTAATATATGAACTTCCCATAAGAAAAGGTGTCAGAAAAATCGGTAAAACCACAAGAAAGGGCAACAATAGAATTAAGTCAAAGCATGGAGTAAAAAAAGAATTTGATCACCAAAAAAATTCTGTATGTCAGCAACATTGTCCTGAAATAAAAAAAGAAAAAGAAAAAACAAAGAAAAACTATACCAGCATATTTAAAATAAAATACATAATCAAGAGAACAGGAACAACTATAAAACACGAGATAACTAGTGCAAGCTAGTAAACAGACAATTCTAACCAAAAAGTGCCTTGAGATTTGAGAACTCTACATATCTGCAGGTCACCCATAGAAAGTTGGTTCTCATTTTTCTTTGGCATCAGCCATTATAGACAAATTGTAAGCATAAGGTGGGAGATTAATAGGCATGGGTTTAGTGAGGATAAATAGTTCTAGATTAGATCCTCTTACTAGAATTGAGCAAGAAAAGTGGAAACTAGAAGACAAATGAAAAGGATTGAAAAAGAAGAATCTGAAGGAATCAATCCTAAATTCCAGTTCAATCAAGTTGGAATCTATTTCCAAGCATGCAGCAATAATAATATAATTAAGTGAATATGCAGGAGTTATATGGTCAGCAAGAACAGCATTTTAGCATCATATCAAGCATGAAAGACAAATTAAAAACATGCATATGTAAGAGCCATTATGTACAAAAGATTTGAATGGCTACAGATCCTACAATAGCGGCAAAATTGCTTCAAAATGGTAATAAATCAACCCTTGATTCTGCTTGTACATTGAACATTATTGGTTTGGTGTAATGACTTCATGCTAGGAGGTTTAAAATTTTCAGTGCTAACAGTTTCAAATCTTCATGTTTTGTCTGAGCAACTAACAAAACCTACTGAGTAATGAGCTTTTGTCATAAAAAGTAACTTAATGAAGTCCTCTATTGCCCAAAAAAATCCATTTACCTTAATTACAATTATTCGTTCTTTGGAACCATTCAGAAGACCCAACAAGATTTTGTGCATGACTAATATTCTCTAAAACTAAATCCCTGCCTAGCTGCTCAACACAAAAATCAGCACTATCTTCAGCAAGAAGGCTGGTTATGAAGTGTGTCATAAATAGACTAGCAGTTTCTTCAATTTAGAGCTAAAGCCAAAAATCAGTAAATTTTGTCAGCTTATGTGTTCTCTTGAGGATAATTTTAGCCTTGTTAAATCAGAATATTTGTGCAAAATAAAATGAAATATATGTATCAAATAGAACAAATAATTTGCCATGTTATAACAAGATAATTTGTGATTGGCTGATTACAGAACCCAGGATGGTGCATATGTGCTGGCTTGTGACATGGGAAATAAATATGAAAAATATATAATGGATCCAAAAGGATACCAAACAATCAGAACAAATAATGTAAATATTACAATGAGGGGTGAGAAACAAGGTGCATTCAGCAAGTTACCTGCTGGGAAATCCGCACTGCTTCAGTTAAAGCCTGCGAAGAATTCGAGAAGATCACAGGAATAAGTCAGGGATTAGAAGTATAAATGAAAAATGAAGAACAGAGGCATTTGAAAGACACATTTTTTTTGTTACCTCCAGTGCTTTCTTAGAGTGGCCAAAGTGACTATACATGGTGCCAAGACATAACAAGGCATTCTCATACCTCCCAGCATCAATATCAGACTGTGATGAACGGCCAAAAAGCCCCTCAATCCCTGCACTTAACAAATTCAAGTGAGGACAAATCAGTCTTTGGTGGAAAGAGAAGGTGTTGCACAAATCCATGAAATTCAGATTACAATCGGATAAATGAAGATAATAAAAACCATAAACCTGCCTGCGCCAATATTTTCAACTGAAACAACTTAGTGAAGATGAAGTGACAAATAAGTGCCATATAAACATACTAAATGAGTGTGACAAAATAAAAGATACAGTTATGAGCTGATTTGCTAGCTTAATGAACAGTTCTGCATGCACAACTGATGTCAGATTCATAAATTACCAAAGTTACTGTTCTCTACTAGGTTAATTAGACCAATCTAGAACAAAGATAACCAGCAGGCAAATACTAATGCAGTCAGTAACAGAAAAAAGTTAAAAGAAAACTGAACATGCATCCCTAGTGTCTGCAACAAGAATATAAGTATTTGACTCTAAAGCTTCCAGTCACGTATGCTTTGCACTATGGTAAAAATAAGAACTAAAAGAAGGATGAAATTAACTCAAAGGTCGAATCTCTATGCACCCATAATGATCATACTTGTAGGTCTGTGCTTTAACTTACAAATAGATATCCGTGATATGCACGCTTTTCGAGTTTAAACTGTAGTTGGGGAAAAAGCATATCAGTGTTAAGAAATCAATGCTAGGCAAGCTCCTTATGTACATGTGCAACATAGTTTGGCTACCATTAAAACCTAACCATGTATGAGTACACAGTCCTAAAGCTAAGATAATGTCATCTCCATAGTCATTAATAAGATGAAAGAGTAAATAATGGATGCTGTAATTACTCCAATACAGAGGCCTCCCATGATTCAGAAAAGTAGCCTAACAAAAGATAACAAGTTCAGTTACATTTCCATCTGTAAATAATGAGCACAATAACGATTTTGTTTGTTCCTACATATAAGCTTCTGAGAACACCTGAAGTGCATTGAATGATAAAGCAATCGCAGAGAAATGACTGTCACCTAGAATCAAAATAGCAGTGGAGACTATCCATAGCGATAAGATAATCATTGTGATGAAGACCATTTAGGTATTGCAAGTATTTTACCTGTTGCAAGAACCAAAGATGATCATTGTTATAGAAGAAATTAGCATTGTGTTTTGCTGATAACTGCTAAGCAGAAACTCAGCATGACATCTGAAGTCCTGAACTCAAACTCTAAAACTTACACGATGTAGCTCGGGAGCAAGCTTGCTAAGCTGCTTTAATATTGAATTGAATGAATTAAAAGGAATTAGACTAGCATCCCTGTGACAGAGCAAATTCCATAATAAATGCCAAGGCACAATTTTGGCAAACATGCAGAACATCAGTAGCTTACCTCTCAAGAATATCAGCTTGCATATTCAGATAACCTTCTACTTGATATTTTGAGTGTAAAAAGCCCTGATTATCATCATTTCTCAATGCATTTTCTTGCATGGGAACAATCTCAGTGGTGCGAGCCCCGTCATTGCTGCTTTTGGATTTGGTTACAGGAACATGGCTATCTGTAGATTTTACATGGACATGCACCTTGTTAAAGCAATAGTTATCGTAATTTCTTAATAGGAGAAATATATTTCACTTGTAGAATTGGAATGATGATGTCCATTACTACATTACATTCTCCAAGGTTCAAAAAGTAAAAACATTCCCCAGATTGAAGAGATTGTAAACCTATCGGATACTCAGCCAATTTAGATCTTAGAACTTAGGTTCCGAAGTTCACTGAATGTGATTTTGAATATGACATCCACAGTTGGCTTAGCTGGTTAAATTTTCTCAATTGTTTTTTAATTTTGTTTTTTTGGTAGAGGCTTAGCTGGTTGAATATGTTTCCATTAAATCTAAATTTCAACTAGTTTTATTTATAAGACTCGTCCATGATAGATAAAGTAGGATTTAAATATAACAAGATTGCAAAATTTTTTTTCCTTTATCCTCCTATTAAAACACAAAAAATTTTCCTAGCCTTGGGTTGTTTTGCCTTTTTCTTTGAGAATTAAAAGCATAAGATTTGCCACAACAACCTTTTCTCTTTTTCACGTTACACAACAGATTCCATTCTCAAAATCAAATTGTAAAACACTGGTAACAGTAAAGAGAAACATATAGCAGATCCTACTTATTGCTTCTCGGAAGGCTTCATTTCTTCCATTTAGCCATTCCAAACAGGTTTATTCACATAAAGAAAATGATGTTAGAAAGCAAGACTGACTTTGATTGCAAGGAAATTTAATCACAGACATATCAGATGCCATATCAACTCATATTCATTTGCCAAAGTTCAGCATGGTAACCCTTAATTTCCATGTTTTCCCCAGATATAAAGTGTTGATTATGCCAAACTAATTAATCCTTAAAAATAGCACACACCTAGGTGCAAAAAAGGCATAATCACTGTTGGTACATCCAAGAGTAAAAAAAAAGAGTACCTTCACTGAAACCATAGAACAACCTGTGTGGGAATTGATGCAGCACTGAGCTTTCCCCATGTGTTTCAGCCTCACCTTGGTTCCTGTATTTTGGACAAAGCGAGGTTTCAAGGTCCACATCAGCTTCACCCAGAAAATCTTGAAATTCTGGTTCATCTTTATAATCATCTTCCTCAGGTAACTCATATGTAGAGTCACTTAGGTTGCAGTATGCCCCTATATTAGTTAAAAGATGGCAGACTCCCTGTATGTACTTTCCAACAATAATCAATATCACAAACCTTTTTAACTCTCAAAAGAACTAATGAGAAAAATGATGCTCATCAAATAGAATATACCATTGACTTCGAACCATTGAAAAAATAAGACTTGTGTCCACAGGATGAAAGTTAAAATAAGGCCAAAAGTCATTGAATAAAGTGAAAGCTGTTAAACAGAGGATGTGTATGATATGCAAATTCTGTGCTTCAAAAGGTTAACTCAATACTTTTGGCTTGGAAATTATCTATTTACTTGTGTTGAAAAACATGAATTCAGAAAATTTGGCTACTCTACAAACATAAACAAGATACCATTGAACTTTAGAAGGCACCAATCCAAGTCTCAAGTTTCTTCCTCAGAAGCTATGAAATGATATACATGCAGGTGTGGCAAGATACATCTGTCTTGGAACAGTAAATTTAAAAGAAAAATTATATGCCATTGAATGCACAGCAGCAATACCTCAAATGAAAGTAGATTAAAGGCAAAAATACAACATCTTAGAAACATTCCCAAATGGCTATTTGGATCCAAAAAGATTTGATCATCCTCCACATTTGCACTTCCAGGGGGTGCAATCACACCTAATCAATAATTCCACAGTGAGTAATCTAAAACAAATCCTCAAAATAGATAAACAAAAATTCACTCAAGATGTTCAATATATGTGTCATTTCACCTCGTAGTTTGTCAAAAAAGTTAAACAAATCATCTGGTGAAGATAGTGCTGCAAGACTACTGATCAGATGCTCAGTTAACCAATCATCAACTGAACCACCAACTGCCTTTAGCTGATTTAGAAGTTCTTCCAGTGGAGGTTCTATGAAATCCTCACAGGCCTACAAAACCCAAGGATTTGTTAGAGATATTGACAAGTGATAAGCTAAGTAGAGTAAAACAGCAAGAAAATTGGTTACTTTAACAAAAGCATGTTTGAATAATATAAAATAAAATAACATAAATAACAGGTGACAAAGTGAGGATTTAAAAGTTTGGCCATGCGGCCTAGAAGTGATGCAACTTAGCCTGATCTCTTCAATGTAAGATACCAAATAATGAGCAATGTACACAGGACAACACAATTAGAAGTATTCCCCGTTGTGTCGCATGACTGAAATAAAGAAATTTAACAATAGATTTTAATCCACACTGAGTGACTGTGTCCATAAAGATCAAAACTGGATCTTTACAATTTAGTGTAAGATCATGATTCATGACCAATGCCTCCAACCTCCTAAAAACAATCAAAATTGTACTAATGCTGAATTTCTGGGTCCATCGTAGTTGAAAACTGAAAATGTAGTTAAGCGCATAAAAGGCAATAGTAATACACCAAGAAAGCTGAAAAATGTAGACAAGCACATAAAAAGCAAGCTAAGAAAAACACCAAAAACAACCAGCATAAATCAACGAAAATGGGGAGGTCGCACCCTGGTGAGGGAGAAGAGGAAAAGGCCGAGGCGGTTGTGGTGGGAGACGGACTGAAAGGGGAAGGGGACGGAGCGCTGGGCTGGCGGCGCGAAGACCTGGATCAGCTGGCACACGGCGATCTTGTGCGGCGTTATGTCGAACACCTCGAGAGTGACGCCTCCACCACACCTCGCCGCGGGGTTCCCTGCAGCACCGGTGCCTCCGCCGCCGGCGGAGGCCATGTCTCTGCTCATCCTAGCCGGGACCTCAACGGTGAGGAAGACGAAGGAGAGGATTTAGAGGGATTGAGCGGGATTTTGGGAGTGGAAGCGGGATTTTGGGAGTGGAAGTGGAATTTTGCAGCATTTGGGTGGGAATTTTAGGAGCCAGGCGAAGTAGTGCTTTGTGATTCGCAGTGTGATGATCGCGGATTGGGCAATCTTGCATAAAACTACCTACATTTTCTGAAATTCGAAATAGATAAATTTATATTTAAAATAAATAAAGGCATTTACTTATACTAATTAGTGAGCTTTAATAAGCCCAATATTTTTAACTTTGCCGATATTGATGTCTGTCAAATATTGATGATGAGTACAAATCATAATTATATCAATAAATTTTATTTCAAATTTTAATAAATACGATGAGTATTGATGATAGTGATCAATAAGTAATAAAATTCTCTCATTTAGAAATTTTATCTTTAATAATACATCAAATTTCTAAGTGGAAATTCGAAAAAATCGGATATGTATAAAATGAAAGCAAAGCCGCTAATCAAAATAGTTAAAGAGTGAATTCCGAGTCAAACCTCCTAAATCAGAAAAGTCAATAAAACCGAACTCAAAATGTAGGTCAGGAACAACAATGTATAAATTAAGGATTCGTTAATATATTGAGTCATTATGAGCTCGGTGACTTTGGATAAAAATAATGGTCAAATCTGACTGTAACCGAATTCACTATATTCAGTCTCATGATATAGATATATCAATCGACCAATCTGCAACTTTTTCATGAGTCAATTTTAAAAGAATCTGATATTAATTCTCCCATTTATGGAAAAAATTAGTGGAATGGTTATCTAAGATCACAAGATCCGAATACGCCAAATCTCCAAGAGTATTATAAATAATAAAGCAACTGAAGAAGTAAAGAACTAAATCTCAATTTCTTATTCTATCATCATTCCTGAAGGTAGAACAAACATAAGTCTCGGAGAGACCGTCGCTAAAAAGTTCTTAGTAATCTTTTTCATAATTTTTTTGTATAATTTTAAGAAAAGATGGTCTAACAGATCAAGATCTTAAGAAGCCTCTCAAACTGAAATCAATGTTGAATGAGGTTCCATTAACAGTTTGTGCTTTTATTGAGATTTACTCTGTCATTCTTCTTTGTAGATTCAAGAGAATTCTGACAATCTTCCTGCCATGTCTCCTAAAGCAGTACGAATATCATCTTTGAAAAATCTCCCTACGGGGCAGATGGCCCCGTCGCTAGCAGAATCATACAATTCATCCAATAGACTAGATGAGTCGACCCAACGGGCCAATTTGGCGATTTAAATACCACAACAAGCTCGAACACCCCTTCTTCATACAATACCCAAGGTACCACCATGACCTTCCAACTCAATGAGTCATCAGGAGTGTCAAACTTTGGCCATAATAGTCCAATATATAACTCATAGTTTCGAAGTTCAAGTGCAAGTTATGTCAAACCTTCATGCTCCGCAACTGCAAAATTAGGCTCAAGTATTGCCAAGCCTACTACCTCATTATACTCAGCAACTAGCTTATGCTCCAGCACTGAACCTCCACACCAAACCAATGAGGTGAGTCATCACATCATTTTGCATTGAGTCTTGTACAACTCGATGGGCATTTGCACCAAGGTCAGTATAACTGCTTGGCTGCTGCTCCTCCTCTTTGGTATCATGCCTCGATGAAATATGATAGGTATAATTCCACATCTAATCCAATCGATGAGGCCACATACCACACATATGTTGGTCAAGCCTCAATCAAAACTATCTAAGACACTCAAGGGGAGGTTATCTCACATTCAAGGCAAGAACTTCTTAGGGCACCAACTCATCCATCTCAGGTGAGATACAACACCCCTCTAATACCTAAGCTAGAGTACTCTTCTATGCAATTGAAGTTTCGATAGCTCCCTACAAGGTATATGATGATACAAAAAATCTAGCGGATAATATTAGCACATTCAAGAATACCATAATTTTACAAGGAGCATGAAATTCAATCATATGCAAGGTAGTTCCTATAACTCTACAAAGCCTAGTTCAAGCTTGATAGTCTAGACTTTCGAGGTATTATGTTACTTATTTTAATGATTTGGTAGATAGATTCATGCAGTAGTTTATCTCACTAGTACCTCAATGAAAAGATCCCTCTATATTATTGTCATTGAAACAAAATGAAGGTGAAAGTCTAAGAGAGTACTTGGCTCAATTCAATAAGGCTTAACTTGAAATCACCGAGTTGGACATTTCCATCATTCTAGTAGCTATAATTAATGGGATCCGACAGGCTCGGGTTGCCTATGAGATGGCTTGCTAACCTCCCAGAAGTCTCACATAGTTCATCCAATTAGTCCGTGAATACATTAACGTCAAAAAAGTAATTATGGTCAAGAGAGTGCCTGAGTGTTCTAGCAAATTAAAGAAAGAACTTCAAAAAATAAAGCTCCCCAAGCCAAAGAAACTGAGAACCAAATGGAGGGAGCAGGGCCGAATAATGAAGGCCCAAGTTTCAAGCCTATACTCTACTAAACAATTTGATGTCAGAAGTCCTTGCTCAAATTGAATATCGAGATTTTGTACGGAGGCCTCTGCTAATTTGCACAACTTAGCAACACCTCGACAAGTCAACGTACTATCATTTTCACCGAAAATATTATCATGATACTGAAGAATACAGGAAGCTTACAAATAAAATGAAAAGATTGACACGAGATAGATACCTAAAGCAATTTGTTTAGCGAGGTGAGAGAGCAGAAGAGACTCGTGTGGGGGAACCTCATCCTCAAACCTTGCCACAAAGGGGAATCCCACTCCAAAACTATACAACCACCCCAATAAAAGGAAACCTTAATATGATCTTGGTAAGCCCTCAAACCCAAAATGAAATCTCAGTGTCAAACAACAAATATTGAACCACACTGGGGGACAAGAGGCTGAGAAGGAGTCGATGAAGAGGCAATACTATAAAC
Organism: Trichopus zeylanicus subsp. travancoricus; assembly: GCA_005019695.1. Classification (NCBI taxonomy): domain Eukaryota; kingdom Viridiplantae; phylum Streptophyta; class Magnoliopsida; order Dioscoreales; family Dioscoreaceae; genus Trichopus; species Trichopus zeylanicus. The sequence continues at coordinate 72,576 of RXID01021788.1, read as the reverse complement.
CTAGACATCAGGATATAGTCTTCTCTATAAAGGATTTGGAAGAAATTTCAATGTCCCATAATGATATACTAGTTATCTCAGTAGTTTTGGACTGTTATGCTACATAATATATCATGATAGATATGAAAAGCTCAGCTAATATCTTATTCACTAGGGCCTACTGTCATACAAAAATCAAGCAAAAGTTAGAGTTGTACGTGGGATGCTCACCGGATTCACTAGAGACTCAGTAACTTCAATTAGCACTATCGATCTACTCCTCATGATTAGAGAAAGCGCCAAAAGCACTACTATCAAATCAAAGTTTATCGTGGTTCGAATATGCTCGACATATAGCATGATACTGGGTCGTCCAATGCTTAATCAACTTCAAGCGATAATCTCAACCTTCCACTTAGTTATGAGATTTTCAACTAAATATGGCACAAGTAAAGTATGGAGTAATCAGTGTATCGCTAAGAAGTGTGAGGCTTCTTATTGGCCAAACAACTTTGACCTAAAAGGTAAAGGCTCGGCAGTAGCTAAAATTAATGGGTCTTCTCTCGAACCGAAAAAAGACATGCACTGAACCAATAGAGCAACTTGTCAACCTCTTTATCAAGGAAGATTTGAGGAGAGCATTGAGGGTTGGTGAGAACATCATAGAACCTCTTTGCATAAAATTAGAGAGTTCTTACAAAAGAATCAGAACTTCTTTGCATGGTCTTCGGACTACTTAGGATAGACCCCTCAATCACTTAGCAAAAGCTTGCAATAGTAGAAAATTATAAACTAGTCAAACAGAAGAAAAGATACTTTGCTCTCCAGCATCAAAAAGCCATCCCTAAATAGGTAAACAAACTTCTCAATGTAGGATTCGTCAGAGAAGTCCATTACCCTCAATAGTTAGAAAATGTGGTGATAGTGAAAAAGACTAATAACAGGTGGAGAATATGCGTCGATTTTATCGCTTGAACAAAACTTGCCTAAAGGATAGTTATTTTCTGCTAAAGATAAATCAACTAGTGAATTCTATCTCAAACCATCAACTCCTGAACTTTTTGGATGCATTCTTCATTTGCCACCAAATATGGATGCACCCAAAGGATGAGAAAAAAATGGCCCTCATCATGGATCAAGGTACATTTTGCTATGCGACTATGTTGTTTGGATAGAAAAATGCAAGTGCGACATACCAAATAATGGTAAATAAGGTCTTTGAGACTCAACTCAAGAAAAACATAGAAGCTTATGCCAATGATATGCTAGTGAAAAGCATCCATACTAAAGGATACTTAAAGGATCTAGAAAAAACTTTCAATATATTGCAGAGGTTCAAGATGAAACTAAATCTCGAGAAGTATGCATTCGAAGTAGGTTTAGAAAAATTTCTCAGATACCTTGTCTCCAAACAGATCCCAAAAAGATAGAGCACTAAGAAAAATGAAGCCCCAAGTTTTATTAGAAAAAAATGCAGAGACTTATGGGTCTCTTGGTAGCACTCAATCGCTTCTCGTCAAGCGAGAAAAATGTGTCCCTTTTTTCAAAGCTCTCAAGTAAGGCACGGGATTTGAATGGACTGAGGAGTGTGATCAAGCCTTCAAAGACTTGAAGAAATACTTGGTCGAGCCTCCCCTGCTAGTAAGACTCGAGTCAACGAGATGCTCTTCCTCTACATTACAACTTTAGACTAAGTAGTGAGTTTGGTGCTAATAAGGGACCGAGGTGGAAAATAACATCTTATCTACTACGTGAGCCATGTGCTCACAATAGCAAAAACTCGTTACACTCCTCTAGAAAAGATTGGATACATCATAGTGGTAGCAACTCAAAAGCTCCATCCATACTTCTAGGCACATTCAATTATAGTACTCACCAATCTCTTGCTTTAGTAGATACTACAAAAACTGGAAACTTCAAGGAGATTGCTCAAGTGGACCATTAAAGCATAGGCCATGGTGGACTTCACGGTGGAAACTATGTCATACCCATCTAGGTCAGAATCTAAACCATGAGAGGTTTGGGTTGATGGATCATCTTGTAAGTTGGGGTGCAGCATTGGAGCATCCTCCAAAATGGAAGAATGACCAAATACTCAACTCAGCTAGAATTTAAGGCTTTGAAGAATACCGCAGAATACAAAGCCTTTCTCCTCAAATTACGTGTAGCATTGGCAGCAGGAGCTAAGAAACTCAAGATATTCAATGACTTCTAACTTGTATTCCTACAAGTTATTGGAGAGTATGAGATTTGTTGCATACCTCAGAATAGCAATACTGAGGCAAATGCCCTCATACGACTCGCCTCTTCCTCTTCAAATTCAAAACCAAGATAGATTTTTGTGGAGAATCTCTAATAGTCAAATTATTTAGAAAACGTCGACGTGAATGTAGTAGATTCGAAGCCAAGCTGGATAGACCCTATTGTTACTTATTTGGAAAAAGAAAAACTTTCTAAAGGACCAATTAAAGCTAGGAGGATTATGAGGCTAGCTTTGAACTTCACCTTAGTAAATGGAGTCTTATATAAGAGGTTTCTCACATAATCACTACTCCACTATTTGAGATTCGAGGAAGCCGATTACGCCTTCCAAAAAATCCATGAGGGGATATGTAGAAGCTATAAAGGGGGATGAACCTTGGCACACAAACTCCTCAAGTAATGTATTATTGGATCAATATGGCCACTAAGGCATCTGAGTTCTTATCCAAATGCAAATAATGCTAGAGATACATCTTGGTTTACTACAATCCTATAGTTCTGCTTCAACAAACTCAAATAGTGTGACCCTTCGACTAATGGGAGTCTTGGTACAAAAAAAAATTCTTAGTGATCACTATTCACTACTTTACCAAGTGGGTGGAAGCTAAACTACTTGTTATAATCACCGTGAAAAAGATTTGGGAGTTCCATGAGTGCTAGTGATAAATAATTGGAAGCAATTTGACAACTCAAAGTTTAGAGAGTAATGCATCAGCCTCCATATTTAGTAAAGATTTATCTTGATAGTACATCCCCAAGCCAATGGCTTGGCAAAGGTAACAAACTGAACCTTGCTCATAAGAATAAAGAAGCATCTTGAAAGGACAAAGGGCACTTGGAGTAAAGAACTACCATATATTTTGTGGTCTTATTGGACCACTCCTTAGATGACAATTGAGGAGTCATCCTACATGCTCATCTATGAAGTTGAGGTAGCTATCCCTATGAAAATTAGACTCACTTCTCCATGCGAGTTTAGAGTTATGATCTCTTATTGAATGAGAAAAATAACCAGGTTGATAAGGACCTTGTATTGGAGGTCTAGGAGAAGGCTCGTACTAAGATCGTTGAGTATCAACGGCGAATGGCGTACTATTACAATACTCGAGTTCACAGTTGAGAACTGCAACTAGGCGATTGGGTACTCCACGAGCTAAGCTCGTCGATTGAACCTCAAAGAAACTCTCTCCAAATTAGGTTGGTCCATTCAGAGTCTCCCGATCTGTGAGACTAGAAGCCTTCAAGATCGAGCACCCAAATGGTTAGGTACTCCCGAGGACATGACACATTAACAATCTTAGAATATTCTATTTTTAAAATCATGTCTCACCTATTTTTAATAAAATTTGTGCTTTGCAAATAACCCTTTGCCCAAGAAAGCATCACAAAGATCAGATGAGGCACATAAAAGCTCAGCCCAATGCCAGATATAAAGACTTTAAATCAGATGAGGCATATAAGACCTCGAACCATATAAGGAATAAGACCTTGGACCAAATGAGGTATATGAGACCTTGGCCCAATTCTAGTATAAAGATCGCAAATCAAATGAGACACATAAGATCTCAACACAATGCTAGACACAAAGACCTCAAATCAAACGAGGCCCATAAGAATGCACAAATACCTCGGTTCAATGCTAGGCATAAGACCTCGGACCAAATAAGACATACAAGACATTGATCTAATGTCAAGCATAAGACCTCAGACCAAACAAAACACATAAGACCTCAGTATAATGTCAAGTACAAAGACCTTGGATCAGATGAGACACATAAGACCTTGACCCAATGCCAAGCACAAAAATCTCAAATTAGATAAGACACATAAGATCTTAGACTAGATGAGATATAAGACCTCATACCAGATAAAACACATAAGACCTCAATCTAATGCTAGACACAAAGACCTTAAATCAGACGAAACATAAGACCTCAGATCAATGCCAAACACAAAGATCTCAGACCAAGGCATAGATCTTCGTCTAGTGCCAAGTACCAGGGACCTTAGCTTAAACGAGGCAAAAGATTTAACCCCATAGTAGGCAAAAGGTTTAGGTCTAAATAAAATCTAAGGCGAGCTCTGTGTGGAGCAAAGGAAGCCATAATACACGATGCCGACAGAACTACAAGGATGGAGTCAAGTTTGTAGTGCAGTTGCATACATCGACTGAGACATCTTTATCTAAGAATACTCCTAAAGAGAAGCTAAGTTGATATGCCCTAAGCTAATATTTGAGAAATTCACCTTGAAAAAAGTCGGTAAACGTAACTACCTTAGATGTAAAAAATATTTAGGTAAGATTTAATAAAGTTAAAAAGTCAAAAGAATAACTTGAAATCACAAAGTCACGGGAGGAAAGCAAAATTTTATTGAGTCAGGAGAAGAAACTAGTACAAATTTTTTTACTACATGGTAAAAGAAAAACAAGCGACTAATAAAAAATATTCGAAGATGCTAAAGACTCCCCCAACCCACCAAGCCCTTGGACTTGAACTTTGTTCTCCATTGCCTCCTCCCCCTTTGGATCCTTAGCCATCATCTCTGCAGTCGCCTCCTTCTCCCTCTGAAGAAGTGCCTCATACTCCCACATGATGTGTCAAACCCTCAAGTCATTATAGAGCTCAATGTGGAGATCTTTGGGGTCAAAGTCAAAGCCACGATGGATTTGCTTTATTGTGTCCTTACAAATGAGGTAACCCTCAGTGAAGAATTTGGTAGAGAGCCTGACATGGTCCTTGAGATATTTGTTGCTAGCCTTAAATTATGTAATGGTGTGCAACTTAGTCATCTTCAGGGTGTCATTGTGCTCTTTGCCCCAGAGGTAATTGATAGCAACGGTGGCATGTGTCTTCTCCATAATGGTCTGGTGTTAAGTCTTCATCACCTCTATCTTGGTATTTGTCATCTCCATGTTCAACAAGGTTGAGTCACGCTCAGTGGTGAGAAGGTTATTCTCTTCCTCAGCCTTCCTCTTCGACTCCTCCACGCTGCTTTGGAGGAACGTGAGTTGAGAGTGAAGCAAATCCACTCCTCCTTGGCCTTAGTCTTCTCAGAGCTTGCTTCGCTTGAGCTTCATAAAAGTGATGCCCTACAAAGTAAAAAGAAATATACAAGATCAGTGGCCAAACTAAAAGTTAGAATACTAAAATAAGGAAAGAATGGGAGAAGTCAAGTTCAAGTAAACTTACGCATGACAAGCTCGCCTCCTTCAAGAAGAGCTTGTCAATGGGGAGCTTGGCAATAGAAGAGCCTTCGTTCTCCCTAAAGTTACTAAGAAAATACTCATTGTCATCAATCTCCCTCAAGGTACTTCGGGACCTAAGAGGAGAGTGTCTTCACATCTCGGAGGAAGTTGAGTAAGGGGTAGAAATGACTCCTTTACCACGATCAGTCTTCTTCACCTAGTGAAGAGGTGATCGGGTACGGTTGTTTGAGGAGGTAGCTTGGGAAGGAGGAGAGGAGGAATGAGGTGGCACTTGTCTTTTCTTCACTCATTCCTCGACTCTTCTTCTCTTCTCCTTTCTTCCTCTTCCCTTAGCTTGGAACTGAGGTAGGAGGAGGACTAGAAATTTTTGATGTGGTGAGCTTCTTCCGAACTGATGATACCTAAAGAGCCCCTCCCTACTCTTTTAGGATCTCATTCATGAAGCTAAACTCGGTGATCCTTGTAAGCATAACACCACTTTGTTAAAAATAAAGGAAGCCCAAGCCTTGAAGGCTAAGTTCCATACCAACCATTGAGCAACGAATAGGTCGCACTCTTCCAAATAATCTTGTCAGCCATATAGGGGAGGACCTAATCTTTTTTACCTCCTCAACCCAAGATACTAAAAGATGATAGATTTTGAGAGAGATTTCAGTGCTTACCCTATGGAATAAAGGATTACTTCACTCACACAGGAGGCTCAAATCAACCTTGGAAAAGACCCTAATAGGATGATTCTTCCAAGCATTAATGGAGTTAGGGTTAGAGGTAAAGAATTTACACCACTTCTTTGAAGTGAAGTACCACCTACCTTCAGTATTAGAACCTTGACAATCCTTAAAAGCATCCCTAAATATTTTTGCAGTTGGGAAATGATCCTTTAAGGTAGCTACGGTTTGGAAGGCTATGATAAATTTTATGACATTGGAAATAATATGATTTGGAGCTAAGTCCCAATCTCTCAGAATATCCCAAGTGAAAGAATATAAGGATATCTAAGGCCACTCTCAAACATCTCCCAACAAGTGAAAAACTCAAAGCCAAACCTCTCTCTAAAGATTCTATTATCTTCCTCTAACTCTCATAGATCTAACTTGGTTTCATCCGGGAAGCCGAAGGTGCTAACCAATTACTTGAGATTTTCCTTTGAGGGTAGAATCAAAAATTCAAACTCTCACCTTGAGATCACCTAGCAAAATGCTTATGCTAGGATCATCAAGAGCAGAAGAAAAAATTATTTAAATAAGTGAACTCATTTGAAGGCGGTAGGATAGTTGTATTCTTTAGAAATGGTCCTTGTGAACTGCCCTCTATAGTGGACTGTATGGTGGAAGGCACAATAGAAGATGTGACAGTCTCCTTTGGTGCAAGTGTAGAGCTCCAACCTCCAAATGATGGTGCTAAGACCGCATGGGGGCCAAGGACTTCTTCGGAGCATGGTTCGTCTCCCTAGAATGCTCTCCTTCTTAGCGGTGGAGAATTTCTTCCCAAAGCTTGATGGAGCAGAGGAAGACACCATGGATGAACGAGTTTTTTAGCAAAGGATGAAAATGCCAAAGAAGCAAGATGCAGAATTCACAGATTTACTAAACTAAGAGAAAAAGAACATATTATCTTTCATATAAGTCTCACTACGCAATTAGATTACTTCCACATGACTCAATCAAAGCTGATGATGTCCAAAAGACCGAATCTCTAAAATCTTCATCAAGATCTTGCAAAGCGTATCCCCCATTCAATTTCAGAAATTAAAGGGGAAACAAATTATGAGGCATTGATTACATTGCCCTAATGCTTTGCATTGCATAGGATATAACGGGATGGTGACCCACCTCTCAAAGCATCAGATAGCTAATGCTTTGCATCCAAGGGCATTAAGTTAAATAAATGCACAAGTCTCCACACCACATGACAGTTGACATAGCCGCCACTTCATTCCCCCAAAAAGAGAAGCTAGAGTATTAGGTTTTCCAAGTTGTGATGATTAGAAGTCTGAAAAAAGAAGAAAGAAATTTTGAAAACTCAAGACCCCGAACATATGATATGAGGACTAGAGTTAGAGGACTTTGATAATATATCAAGTTATTAAGTGGTAGTTTAGAGAAATTGAATACATACATAATAAAAGCAAAGTTGCTAACCGAGATAGCTAAAGGGTAAGTCCCAAGCCAAACCTCCTTAGTCAGAAAAGTCAATGAAACCCTCAAAGAAGATCACAAACAAAAATGTTTGAGCTAAGGATTCACTAATACACTGAGTCATTGTGAACTCAATGACTTCGAATAAGAATAAGCTTGCCAATGTTTGAGGCAATTTTGCCATAATCAAATTTAATTGAAATATAATTAAAATTAAGACTTATATGTTATTAAATTATGGCTCAAATATGAGTCTTAGTTAGACTTAGATTACGTTTGAATTTGATTGAAAATTAAGCTCAATTTGGGCCTGAGTCACTAGAAAATTCAAGCTCAAGTTAGGCCTAATCCAAATGGGTTGAGTGGACTGGATATTTAAATTAAAATTAGGTTCAAAATTTATTTAAAATCTATATCAAAATAACAAAATATAAGAATTTTATAAATAAGTTCCTGAACTGAATAAAACTTCATAAATAGATCCTTAACTGGATTTTTCTTACAAATAGGTCCTCAAATAAAAAATTTATGAAAAAATTAATAAAACATTAAAATTATAAATTAGTCCCTGTAAAATTTAGAATTTATGACTAAACTCCTTAAAAGTTTATATTCACAAATAAACCCCTAAAATTTTAATTTTTTACAAATAAGTCTCTCGAAAATTTTTATTCGTGAAGAAATTTAAATCTTATTCAAAAAGTACCTTGAAAGTTTTAAAATTTTATAAATAAGTTTTTTTTACAAAATGTCTTTAAAATTTATAAAATTATAATTTAGTCTAAATTTTTCAAAAAAAATTATAAATTATCCCCTTATAAATTTAATATTCAAGATAAGTATAATTTTAAAATCATTGTTATCTACTTACATACATATCCATCCATAATCAATTCAAACAATAAATTATTATCTATACGTAATTCTCATTCAAATAAAACTCTCATCCAAATGAATTCTCATCTAAATAAATCCTTATCCAAATAAATTTTCATCTAAATAAATCCTTATCTTAATGAATCCTCATCCAAATAAATCCTCTTCTAAATAAATTTTCATCTAAATAAATCATTATCCAAATAATTTTTCATCCAATAAATTTCCATCTAACAAGTTTTAATATAAATAAATCCTTATCCAAACAAATTCTTATCTAAATAAATCCTTATCTAAATAAATCCTCATCTAAATAAATCTTTATTCAAATAAATCCTTATCCAAATATATTTTTATCCAAATAAACCCTTATCTAAACAAATTCTCATATAAATAAATCCTTATCTAAATAAATTCTTATTTAAATAAATCCTCATCCAAAGTAAAATAGAAATAAATCTCATCCATATCTATTTATCTACATTCAAAATTTGAACAAAAGATCATTATTCATATCCATTATTTAAAATTTTAAATAAAAATGATCCGATCCACTCATGGGCTATAAAAATTCTAAAAGTCCTACAAAAAAAGAGAGAAGAGATCAGATCCTAGAGACGGGGATCAAAGAGGAGAGTTTCATGAATTAAAAGAAAAGAATGAGTAATATAATAGTGGAGGGTGCTAAGGTTCTTGTCTCTATTCTTGTCTCTATTCTTTGCTCTTGTCTCTATTCTTGTAGGTTCTTCTTCATCATCATAACTTAGGTCTTTCATATTCATCCTGCTAAATAATGTCAGCTTGTAGTTCAGGCGACATCGAACTTCACGTAAAACTTCTGGCCCTTACCTCACAGCGAGCCACCACTAGACCCACTGTGATCCCACTCAATACTACCATTATTGCCTTTGTTGGACCTGTCTCGTGGCTTCTCTTCAGTGAACAAGCCTCAACAACCCACCATGTACTCTCTGCTTATGTCGGCCATCGCCACCTTTGCCTCTAGCCCGCCAAGCCGCCTCCACCTCCAACCTGCTGAGCCACCTCCACCTCCAACCCATCAAGCCTTGCCTCTACCTCTAGCCTGCTCGTGCTTTGCCCCTGCCTCCTTGGATGCTACTCCACCTCACTACTAGGAGGAATAGCTAGATCCAGTCGGGAGATGCCCGGATTTTGCGGAGAAGTAGGCCGGGCCGCCATAGCTCAATTTCGAAGAAAAAAACAAGGGTTTAGTTTAGTTTAGGTGAGGAAAAAGAAAGAAAAAAAAAATATATAAAGTAATTGTGCAAAAAAAAGGGAATAATCTGGCCAAAATAGGGGAAAAAGGTTTTGGGCTTGAGAGAGAAGAATAAAGAGAGAAAAAAAACATAAAAAATATAAAAAACTATTCTGTAGAAAAGGAAAAAAAGATAAAAAAGAAAAATTAGGTAAAAATAATAAAAAAGGAAGAGTTTTCAATATCGCGGCCCTCCACAATCTTTAGAATGATGACGAAACTCCACCAATTCTACAACCACCCGCGGACCCCGAAGATGGCAAACTCTTAGCATCACCGTAATCACTCATGACCCTTTGAAGACGATGGACTCTTGACATCATTGTGGTCATCTACGACCTCCTCAAAGATGGCAAAATCTCGTTACAGCCAGCTAGTCATAAGACTACAACTTAGCTAGTCTTTAGTTTTGTACGCAACCAGCCTTCGGGCTCGCACCCAACCATCTTTCAGGCTTGCATTCAGTTAGCCTTCGGGCTCACACTCAGCCAGCCTTCTTGGGGCTCGCATCTTAGCCAACCTTCGGACTCACACCCAGCTAGCTTTCAGGCTCACAACTCTGCTAACCTTCGAGCTCGCAACTCAACCAATCTTTGGGTTCACACCTCAAGCTAGCACTCAGTCAGTCTTCAGGCTCGCGCTCAACCAACCCTGGGGCTAGAGTCTTAGTTAACTTTCGGGCTCACAACTCAGCCAACTTTCGGGTTTAAAACTTAGCTGGCTTTTGGACTTGAGCTCAGCCAGCCTTCAGTCTCTCATTCAAGCCAGCCTTTGGACTCGCACTTAGTTAGCCTTTAGGCTCGCACTTAACTAACCTTTGGGCTCACACTAAGCCAGCCTTTTAGCTCATATCCAAGTCAGTATTTTGCCTCGCATTCAAGCCAATCTTTAGGTTCATACTTAGTTAGCCTTCGGGTTTGTATCTAAGCCAATCTTTAGATTCGCACCCAGTCAACTCTTGGGCTCATATTAAGCTAGCTTTTGAGCTCACAAACTAAGTCAATCCTTGAGTTCATACATTTAAAGTCGAGTTACAGGTCAATTCAAAATCATCATAAACACCTAAGGACCCTTAAATCCAATTGATTAATGTGAAATAACTCAATTAAAATAAATGGACAAAGGTCAAGTTGACTTAAATTGACTTAAATTGGTCAAATAGATGGACTAAAATTCAAATCAAGCTAAACTCCAAAAAATCCAAATTGGGTTAACCAAAACCAAATAAACTCAGATACAACCCTAATTAGGTTCAAGTTGGGTCAATTCAAAATTAAGTTAAGTTCAAATCAAATCTAATTTAGATTGAACTATGCTTAAATCAAATCCTAATTAGGTTAAATCAAGTTTAATCTAAAAAGACAAACTCAAAGTCAAGCTAGAACTAAGTCAGGCTGAACTAAAATCAAGTTAAAGTAAATTGACTTAAATTTGAGCCAAAGTTTGACAGACCTAAACTCAACAAAGGCCCAACACAAGATTGAACTGGACTCAAGTAAAATGAAATTAAACTCAGATTTGAACTATATTAGTTTTGACGAAACTAAATAGGGTCAATTCAAGTCTCACTGGGTGTGCTGAATCTTTGACAATACTCCAAGGTCATGAACAACGTATGGTATTACCATTCTGATCTAAACCAAAATTAACTTGAATAGAATTAAATAAGATTAAACTGAGTCTCATTGGATATGTTACAAAAGCCTCTAGCAACACTTCAAGGCTATACCCAACTCCATAAGTCATTGGTGATGCTGTCAAAAAAAAAAAATTAATCACCAACATACTTCAACCTGTTGGCCACACTTCAAAGCTATATCCAACCCCATAAGCCGTTGATGATGTTATCAAATAAAAAAAATTAATCGCTAATATGTTCTAAGCTATTGGTCATACTTCAAAGTTATACCTAGCCCCCTAAACTGTTGGTGATACTACCAAGTCAATGAAGTCAACCAATAATACGCTCAAAACTGTTAGCCATACTTCAAGCTAGTCAACTTCAAAAGTAATTGATGATACAACCTTTTAAGCTAGTTAACCTTAGAGATACTTCAACCCAAATGAAGTTATCGCTGACACCTTATTGGCTAATGAAAATACTTTAAAAGTTATTGTCGATACTCAAAGTTATTAAAAATACTTCAAACTTCTCCATTTTCTTTCATGGTTTGGGTTAGATGTCATGTGGTCCAATGCAAGGAGAGTGGGGTAGCAATACACATCAAAGCTTCTTTTCCACTCCTTTCTCTTTTCCTTTTATTCTTTCATATTTTATATAATTCCATATTGAAATTTATTGTAAGTGACGGCATATCTTTTCTTACCCCGTGTATCATTTTTTAAAATCAATCAAATACTTTCTTTTTTTTGTGTGTCTCTATTATATTAGCTAGGTTTATCATTTTAGAAGATTTTTGATAATTATCGGGGTAATTAACAATAGGGGTTTGCACTTGTTGAAAGTTATTGTTCTCACAATACCTGATAACGCACTTTAAACTAAAACAAAGTTTAATTTGTGATTTGAGATTGCTCCTTAAGGTCTCCACTATCTTGGGTGGTCAATTTCGATCTCACAAATTCTAGCATGTCCGTTGAGATTTGACTTTTCATCCAACTAGAGAAACCTAGTTAAAATGGACATATATCAAAAGAAGAAAAGTTGAAAGCTAATGATTGATTAAGAGAACAGAAAATGAGATCATCAAGTGGCTCTCTTACCCCAATCCGTACCATTATCCTCGGTGAAAGATTTACAGCCCACTTCATCAACTATCACTATAGGGGCAAAGTTGCGACTACTTTATCAACCAACGATTACCACAGGAGCAACCAGTGTCCACATAAGTACGAATCAACCTCTCACCTCCTACCTAGTGAGCAATGACTAAATCCACTCAAGCGACAAAGACTTATCATCTAGAGGACAAAGACCTCCTATCTAGGGGTAAGGACTTCCTATCTAGGGAGCAAGAGCCAAACTCATTTAAAGAGACTAAGTTTAAATGTCATTATGCCAATCCTCAATGATAAATAATAACCATCATGGGGATAAATGGAGTTCATATCAGCCATCAAGTTATGTCTGACTCCATCGAATTCATGCACAATACTTTTGCTCTCATTAACAAAATCACTATTCTTAGCACTGCTAATACTATCATTGATCTAATTATTGCTTCACTTATCCAGTATGAATTAGACCCCTGCCTCCCACCCTATGGGCAAAGATCAAGTCCATCCAAGGGGTAAAAGATTAACTCTATCAAAAGATTATGCTCACCCTGAGTCAAAAGATTAAGTCCATCAAGGGGGCAAAGACCAATTCGCCCCAGCAGCAAATATCAAATTTTATTATGCTGAATCTTGATGATAAAATAGAGGTTTTATTAGCACAAATCAAGACATCAGTCTTTCAAGGACTAAGTAATAGATAAAAGATAGTTTTGACTACCTACAACTTATCAAAGAAAGGATCAATAAGATATTCAGTCGACTTCGGAATGTCGGATGGAACCTAAAGCTAGATTCTATAATCCTCACCTCCAATGCTACAAGGGTTAAAGGAGAATAATAGAAGGACATGCATTCAACGTCTTCAGCTGAGAGAGAGTAATTCCAGACTAGTTAATAGACAAGAAACTAAATTTGAAAAGAAGGATGCTCACACCAAGTCAACAACATGAAAAAGTCAAATAGTTGCATAAGCTTTGAAATCACAAAATAAAAAAAATACCTAGGCTATGACGGAATTTCTAATCATGTCAAAACTGACTAGTCAAGTATGTATTTCATACTTCGTGAGGTAAAACATAGAACAAAAAAAATTCACTAAGAAAAATAACATAAAAAACTTTCCTTAGTATTCAGGTGACAACCTTCTATCTTAAAGACATGAACTCAAAAAATAAAAGGTTAATGAAGATAAGGATGGTCGATGATGAAACATGGTGGAGTTGGAATTTTAGCACCTTTCCCATCCACCTACACCTTAAGTTAACTTCATAAATACAAGTTTGAAAATATGGCAACTAATTTGTAAGTAACTATAACCCTATTAAGAAAAATTACTTTGAAAATAAAAGTACTAAGATCTAAAGATAACCTTTCAAAAATCTCTTCCTAGACGCAAAAGATCATTCCCCTAAAAAAGAGCAAAAAAAGAAAAATGGAAAATAAAGTTCTAAATGGACAAGTCTCATATGGAAAACCAAACAAAAAGAGACGAATTCAAAGGCCAAGAGCCTGTTGGTATTTGTGAGCTTGCAATCCTTGGATTCTCCAAAGAGCAATGAGATTACTAAAAAAAGCAAATAAAATCAAATAAAAATAAGAAAATAAAAAATGATAAAAAGGAAAGAAAATAGATCACATGCTGGAATTAGGAGGATTAACCTAATTTCATCTCAATGTATTATTGACCAAGAAAGACCACCCGATAAATAAGTACTAGTTGGCATCTGTGAGTGTTATAAAATTTAAAAATTGAGACTAAGAGGCATCCAAAATCAAAGTCAAAGTCAAAGAAGCAACTAACCAATAGAAATATAGTGAAAGTAATGAAGTCGCCCAAAAAAAAGGTTTTTGAATAAAATATTACACTAGAAAAAAGGTATAAGGAAAGGTCGATTGGTGTCCTATTGTCTTTTGAGACCAAAATTATCGTCAAACTTCAATAGACCTAATCAAGTAGAAGGCCTTAATTGAAGATGAAAGGATACATCACCTATCTATTAAAATATTTTTAAAATAATAAATCTCCAGAAATTTTTCTTTCAAAGATAAAATAAATACAAACACTTATGTTTTGTATCATTTGCTTCTTCTAGCATCATAATCAAATTAAAAAGGAGAGAAAATATCACTTTATAAGATTACTTCTCTTGAAATTTATGCACCAATTTATCATGTAGAAGATGAACTATTAGTTTCAAATATAGCAACCCAACAAGCATCGATCAAAGTATTCGCTCATTGAGTCAGCCGACAACTACAGTATGTCCTACTCCAGTATGTTAATATGATATTATAGGAGATAAGTCTCATAAAAATAGTAACTTCTTGCTTTATTCTTTGCCTTGTCAAGATGTGGAATGAACGACAAGATGAAGAAGCTTCAAGCTAGCACTTAAGATAGCACTCCAAGTAATCAAAGTCAAATTAATTGGACCAACTGATCAGCCATTAACCACCACCTAAAAGTGATTAAACTGAAGGTATATCTCTCCCCAGGCCCTTTAATTCTATGACCACTTCAACATAGGTTAGGGTCTCTTTTCCCAACTATTGTCAAGTGACAGTCTTTACATTATGGATGTAAGAGCTCTAATCCATAAAAAAGAAAAGTGAAACTCCTTTTTGATCAAGATATGATGTTTTCCTCAAAAATAAACATTATACTCCTTTGCTCTTTTATACAAGGAAGAAAATGGAAAATGCTCACATTTAAAACATGCAAGCATATACAACAACTCTCTTCCCAAAAAATATATGATGATATCAGATGGCATATTGCCTAAGTATATATTGTGAGTGTTTAATCAAATATTAAATTTATTCTCCTATAAAAGAAGATAGTAAAAGTAAAGTCAAATCCTTTCATACTTAAGGAAAGTATATTGCTAAAGTATATAAAGTGGACAACCAATCTACTGGGCTAATACCAAGTGAAATCTTTATTTCTCACTATTAAAATATTACAAACAAGAAAATCAAGACTTCCTTATCAAATAGTCACAAAGGAAGTATATAGTCGAGGTTTCAAAAAAACCAAAAGAGATTATCAAGGGTTCTTCACCTTAAAATACTGGGGGCAATAAAATTCTCTCACCTAATATTTTAGAGACGTTTATCGTCATTGTATTCAAAGAAAACTAATAGATCTGATATTTTCTATTATTTCTATAATCGATAGGTCAAGTCAAAAGTCATAAAATCCTTGATGAAAACCTCAAGTAGACTACTTATACAATAGTAAAACCAAAAGTGCTATTCTAAAATGGGAAAAAAAATACACTATCTCCAATATAGTAAA
Source organism: Trichopus zeylanicus subsp. travancoricus (assembly GCA_005019695.1). Taxonomy (NCBI): domain Eukaryota; kingdom Viridiplantae; phylum Streptophyta; class Magnoliopsida; order Dioscoreales; family Dioscoreaceae; genus Trichopus; species Trichopus zeylanicus. The sequence continues at coordinate 56,800 of RXID01021788.1, read as the reverse complement.
CTCAAGTTGATCACCTTCAAGGTGATAAAATCAAATTTACCTCCAAAATGGTAAAATCAAATACCTTAATTATGAGGATTACAAAGTCAAATGTGTTATCTTTAATATAGTAAAATCAAAGTAGCAACTTTGAAAACTAGCTAAGTAAAGTCCATTTTGCGTAGCGACAAAGCTTGCATTTAGATGACAAAAAAATCCATTTTGCATAGCGATTATGCTCGCATTTGTATGAAAAATCAAGTTTATCTATTGTGGCAAATCAAATTTACTTTTATGTGGTAAACTAAGCCCAATTTTATGCGATAAATTGAAGTTCATCTTGAGTAGTGATCAAATCTATATTTAAATGGCAAATTAAGTATATACTTCTATGTGACAATCTAAGTCCTCTTCTATGTGATAAAACAAGTTTACTTTCATCTGACAACTTAAGTCTACTTCTATGTGATAAACCAAGTCCACTTTCACGTAGCAACTTAAGTCTATTTTCACATGACAATCAAGCTTACTTCCACGTGGTAAATCAATTTCACTTCCATGTGATGAATTAAAGTCACTTTGTGTGACAATCAAATCCATATTTATATGGTAAATTAATCCCACCTCTATGTTGCAAATTAAACTCTACTTTGTGTAACAATCACGTTTGCATCTATATGAGAAATCAAGTCTACTTCTACATGGTAAACCAAATCCATTCTTATGTGGCAAATCAAGTTTATGTTATGTGATGGTTAAACCCTATCTACATGGTGAATTAAGTCCACTTTTAGGTGGTAGATCAAATCTTCCATCATGCGGTAAGTTAAGTCCACTTTTTGTATCAAATTGAGTCTACTTCATTATGAAAACTCGAGTCTAGTGGCAAATCAAAATCACTTATTATGGTAGCTCAAGTCCACTTATTGTGTAACTTAAACTCACTTTATATGGCTAATTATTCTCATGTGATAAAATAAATCTATCATCGCACGATAGATCAAATCCACTCTCATATGGTAAAATAAGTCTATCACCACATGGTAATTTAAATCTACTTTTGTGTGGTAATTCAAACCCATATAGTTAATTCTTAAAATGTTGTTACATAAGCAAGTACTAAAAAATTGTTCATACCCTCTTCTCTCGCCATAATTTGAGAAGAGCCTGTGAAGGGGCAATTTATTTGAGATAATTTTTGCCACAATTAAATTTAATTAAAATATAATTAAAATTGAGAATTGTATGTCACTAAATTATGACTCAAATATGGGTCTCAGTTAGACTTAAATCGTATATGAGTTTGATCAAAAATTGAATTTAATTCAGACCTGAATTATTGAGAAATTCAGGCTTAAGTTAGGCCTAATTCAAATGAGTTGAGTGTGCTAGATATTTGAACCAAAATTAGACTCAAATTTATCTAAAATCTGGACCAAAATGACAAAATATAAAAATTTTGTAAATAAATCCTTGAACTAAATAAAAATTCATAAATGGGTATTTGACCAGATTTTTCTTTCAAATAAGTCCCTCAGACAAAAATTTTACAAAAAAATTTGATAAAATCTTAAAATTATAAATTAGTCCTCATAAAATTTAGAATTTATGAATAAAATTTTTAAAATTTTATATTTACAAATAAACTCCTAGAATTTTAATTTTTCACAAATAAGTTCTTTGAAAATTTTTATTCATGAAGAAGTTTAAATGTTATTCAAAAAGTATCGTGAAAGTTTCAAAATTTTATAAATAAGTCCTTTTTGCAAAAACCCTTACAATTTATAAAATTATAATTTAGTCTAAATTTTTCAAAAAATTTGCAAAGAACTCCTTCATAAATTCAATATCCAAAATAAGTATACTTTTTAAAATCATTCTTATCTACAACAAATAAACACTCATCTAGTCACATCCATATCCATCCCTAACCAACTCAAATATCAAACCATTATCCATAACTAATTCTCATTTAAATAAAATTCTCATCTAAATAAATCCTTATTCAAACAAATTTTTATCTAAATAAATTCTCTTTTAAATAAATTCTTATTAAAATAAATCTTTATCCAAACAAATTCTTATCCAAATAAATCTTTAGCTAAATAAATTCTCATCTAAATAAATTTTTATCTAAATAAATCCTTATCCAAATAAATTTTTTTCAAACAAATCCTTATCTAAATAAATTCTTATCTAAATAAATCCTTATCCAAATAAATCTTTCTTTAAATAAATTTTTATCCAAATAAATTCTCATCTAAATAAATTCTTATCCAAATAAATTCTCATCTAAACAAATTCTTATTTAAATAAATTCTTATCTAAACAAATCCTTATCCAAAATAAAACAGAAATAAATATCATCTGCATCTATTTATCTACATTCAAAATTTGAACAAAGGGTCATTATCCATATCCATAATTTAAAATTTTAAGTGGAGATGATCCAATCTACTTGTGGCCTTTAAAAATCCTAAAAGTCCTAAAAAAAAGAGAGGAGAGATCAAATCCTAGAGACCGGGACCAAAGAGGAGAGTTCTAGGAATTAAAAGAAAAGAATAAATAACATAATAATCTGGAGATGATGGACCTAAAGAATGAAAAATAAAAGAAGGTGATCTTTTACCTTATTTCTTTGTTTTTTTTCTTCTTCCTCCCTACTTTGCTCTTATCTCTATTCCCATAGGTTTTTCTTCATCGTCATAGCTCTAGTCTTCTATATTCATCTTATTGAACGATGTCGGCCTACAGTCTAGGCTTCATCGAATTGTACTTGTAGAACTTCTAGCCCTTACCTTGCTGTAAGTCACTGCCGGACTTGCCATACATAATCACACTTTACACTACCATTAATACCTTCATTGGACCTGCCTCATGACTTCTCTTTACCAGATAAGCCTTGATAACCCACCACACATCCTCTGTCCGGGTTGGTCATTGCCACCTCCTCCTCTAGCCCGTCGAGCCGCCTCCGCCTCCAACCCATCGAGCCTCGCCTCTGCTTTTAACCTGCCCATGCCAACTTGGATGCCACTCCACCTCACCGCTGGGAGGAATGGTTGGATCCGGGTGGGGGGCAATTGAATCCACTGGAAAGTAGGACAGACTGTCATGGCCTGATTGTGACAAAAAAATAAGGGTTTAATTCGGTTTACATGAGGAAAAGATTAGAGGATAAGAAGGAAAAAATAATAAAAAAAAGCTATTATGCAAAAAAAAAAGAAGAAAAAATCGAGGAAAGTAGGGAAAAAGGTTTTTAGGCTCGAGGGAAAAGAAGAAAGAGAGAAATAAAATAAAAATCTAAAAAATTATTGTATAGGAAAAAAAGAAAAAAAGAGAAAAAATTGGTAAAAATAATTTAAAAAGAGGAGTTTTCAGCATCGCGGTCACCCTCGATCTTTGGCATAATGACGAAACTCCACCAACACCACAGCCACCCGTGGTCCCTCAAAGGCAGTAGACTCTAGACATCACCGCGGTCATTTGTGGTCTCTTAAAAATAGTAGACTCTCAATATCACTACGGCCACCCACGACCTCCTCGAAGATGATGAAACCTCATTACGCTCAGCTAGCAACTCAGCCAGCCTTCAAGCTCGTACTCAACCAGCCTTTGAGCTTGTGTCTTAATTAACCTTTGAGCTCACACTCAGCCAGCCTTTAGGCTCATACTTAGCCAGTCTTTAGGCTCGCACCTCAGCCAGCCTTTGGTCTCACACTTGACGAGCATTCAGGCTCGTATCTAAGCCAGTCTTTGAGCTCTCACTTAGCTAGTCTTTGGATTTACATCCAAGCCATCATTTGATCTCTCACTCAGCCAGCCTTCAGGTTCGTATCTATGTTAGCCTTTGAGCTCACACTCAGTCCACCTTTGGGCTCATACTTAGCTATCATTCCGGCTCACATGCAAGCCAACTTTCATACTCACATTCAAGCCAATCTTCGGGCTTGCACTCAAGCTAGTCTTTGGATTCACCCTCAGCTAGCCTTCAAGTTTACATGTAAGCCAATATCCAAGTTCACACCTAATTAGCTCTTGGATTCGCACTAAATCAGCTTTTGAGCTCGCAAACTAAGCTAACCCTTTGGTTCACACATTTAAAGTCGGACTATAGATCTGTCCAAAATCATCATAAATAGTTAATAACCCTCAAATTAAATTGATTAATATGAAGTAATTAATCAAAACAAATGGGAACTAAATTGATTTGAATTTGAGCTAAAGTTTGACCGACCTAAACTCGACAAAGGTCTAACACAAGATCAAACTAGATTCAAGTTAAATGAAACCAAACTTAGACTCGAACTATATTAGCCTCGATAAAATTAAATAAGGTCGAACTGAGTTTCACTGGGTGCGCTGAATCTTTGACAATACTCCAAGGTCATGAATAATGAATGATGTTAGCATTCTGACCTAAACTAAAATTAGTTTGAATAGAACTAAATAATGTCAAATTGAGTCTCACTAGGTGTGCTACAAAAGACTCTAACAACACTATAAGATTATACCCAATCCCATAAGTCGGTGGTGACCCTGCCAAATCATAAAAGTTAATTGCTAACGCTTTTCAAGTTGTCGGTCATACTTCAAAATTATATCTAATCTCGTAAGTCATTGGTGATGTTGTAAATTAAAGAAGTTAATCCCCAATATGCTCCAAGCTATCGGTTACACTTCAAAGTTATACTTAATCTCATAAGTTATTGGTGATGTTACCAAATTAAAAAAGTTAATCGCTAATATACTCCAAGCTGTCAGCCACACTTCAAATTTCTACTCAACCCCCCTAAGTTGTTAGTGATACTACCAAAATCAATGAAATCAATCAATAACACGCTCAAAGCTATTAACCATACTTCAAGTTTGTTAACCCTAGAAATAGTTGACGATGTGTTTTTTAAAATTAGTCAACCCCAGAAATAATTGACAATATGCCCTTGTTAGCTAGCTAACCCCTAAAGCAGTTGTCAACGTGCTCTTTAAGCTAGTCAACTCCAAAAACAGCTAGCGATGAGCCCTTTCAAGCTAATCAATCCAAAAAGTAGTTGACAATGTGATTCTCAAAACTATACCCAACCTTATAAGCTGTTGGTGATGCTACCAAAATGAAAGTTATGACTTATCGGCTATGAAAATACTTTAAAAATAATGAAGTTATTGCCGAAGCCTTATCAACTATGGAAATACTTTAAAAACCCAAGAATTATCGCTTATACCTTATTGAAAATACTTCAAAAACTCAAGAAATTATTGCCTACATCTTATTAGCCGCGAAAACACTTCAAAGTTAATGGAGTTATCGCCTACATCTTATTGACTAATGAAAATACTCCAACTTAAATGAAGCTATCGCCGATGCCTTATTGGTTAACGAAAATATTTTAAATCACAAAGTTATCGCCGATACTCAAAATCATTGGAAAGACTTCAAACTTCTCTATTTCCTTCCACGGTTTAAGTCAAACACCATATGATCTAGTGTAGAGGGAGTGAGGTAGTAGCACACATCAAAGCTTCTTCTTTACTCCTTTCTCTTTTCCTTTCATTACTTCTTTCATGTTTTCTATAACTCGATATTGAAATTTGTTATAAAGTGAGAGCACATTCTTACTTAAATAATGTATCATTTTTTAAAATCAATCAAATGCTTTCTTCTTTTATATATATATATATATATCTATTTTATTAATTAGGTTTTTCATTTTAAGAGGTTACTGACAATTATCGGGATGATTAATAATAGAGCCTTACACCTGTTGAACGTCATTATTCTCACAATATCTGATAGCATACTTTAAATGAAAATAAATTTTAATTTGTGATTCAAAATTGTTTCTCGAGGTCTTCACTATCTCAGGTGGTCAATTTCGATCTCACAGTAGGAAGGGTCAACTATATCTCAAAATTTAGTTGTAGTTGAACTCACTAGATTCGGTTCGATAACACAGATATATTAGCTGACTAATCTGTAGTTTTTTAGGAGTCAATCCCGAAGAGTCCAAAATTAATTCTCCCATTTACGAGAAAAATTAGCAAAATGATTATCAAAGATCACGAGATCTGAATACGTCAGATCTTCAGAAGCATTATAAATAACATTACAATCTAAGAGTTAAGGGATTAAGATCTAATTTCTCATTCTATCTTCATTCCCAAGGACGAAACTCACTCGAACCTCATAGCGATCGCCATCAGAGAATTCTTAGCGATTTTTTTCAGGATTTTTTTTGTGCAGTTTCAAAAAAAGGCGATTTAGTAGATCAAAGTTTAAAAGAGCCTCTTAAACCAAAACTGATGGCTAACCAAACTCCATCAATAATTTTAATGATACTACTTGATAATATTAGATAATTTTACATGCGAAAATCAATTTATTTCACTTAGTCTTACCATCCATATTGATATAATGGATTTGTTCAATAAAAAAAAGTCTTTATTGTCTATGCTCCACCAAAATAATATCTTAAAGGTAAACAAACTAGATATCATATACCATTTTTAAATTACTCTTAGTGTTTTTACTTATAATACTAATTAGCGAGCTTTAATATTATTTTACCTATAAAAAGTGAATATTTTTTAAGAAAATATTTTCAAATTTTAATAATAATAATAATAATTTTAAAAAGATTTTTTGACTAAAATTTGATGGCAACATCAAATTTCACAGGTAGATCATTAGCCAAAGGCATTATATATAAGCATGTGTTGGTTCTCATATGAAATCCTATTGAATTTGGTAGCCATACACTTGAGTCAATATATTTTAAAGAAATTCAATCGCAAAATGATAGATCAATGGTATTAAAGAACTATTAAAAAATCCGAGTGTGCAGTTGATTGACGAATAAATTAAAATAATATAATCTATCCAAAAAGCAATGAATAGTTTATTTTTGATATATTAATTTTTGACTTTTTTTTAACATAAAAATCAACTTATCTTGATTATTTACGAACCAAATGCGTCAAAGATGATAATGAGTTGATGCATGACCTTACTTCAATGACATGCTCATGACAGTATTCTAAAGTAATCAAATATTTATGAAATGATTTTATAACTTTATTTAAAATATCATTTTTTTCATAAATTTTAATTATTTTTTGCTTTGTAATATATTGCCTATATACATTTTTTTTATATCGGACCTCGCTGGAGTCATATCCAACCAAAAACTTAAATCTAGCAAAAAAAAAAAAACAAAAAAAAACAAAAAAAAATTCAAAATTCAAAACCAAGCCAAAATGTTTCGGGCCAGCCCGGCCCGTTATCAACTGCCTCCACCAACATCAAGAAAAAAAATGTCAAACCATTTCAAAAACGTTTTAAAATTCCAATCCTGCCCCCATTTCTCGTTTAAAAATCCCAAATCGTCCCCCGTACTCGTTGGCCTTCCTCCTAAAAACAAATCAAATCCTTTTCTCTCTGTTTCCTCCGCAAAACCCTTCTGTATCTCCGATCTCCGGCGATGGCCCACACCGGCGTTGGCTGCGGCGGCGGCGTGGGAGACTTCCACCTCCCGGACGAGATTCTCGCGGTGATCCCCACGGACCCGTATGAACAGCTGGACCTTGCGCGGAAGATCACGTCCATGGCGATCGCGTCCCGGGTCTCGCGGCTGGAGTCCGAGAACGGGAAGCTGAGGCAGAAGGTCGCTGAGAAGGACCGCGTCGTCGCTGACCTCGAGGGCCGGCTTGCGCAGCTCGAGCGCGCGTTCCAGGACGCCGACGCCCGGCTCCGCGGAGCCCTAGAGGAGAATGTGCGTTGGTTTTTGAATCGATTTTGTTACATTTTTGGATGGTTTTTGCTGATTTTTTTTATTTTTGGTTGTTTGAAGATTAAGCTGGTAAAGGAGCGGGATTCGGTGGCTCTGACATCGAAGAAATTGGCCCGGGATTTGGCGAAGGTGCGAATGATAGTTTCTATTTATCAAATCTTTGCTTCACATTTTTCTTGTGCTTGTTGCGTTTATTCAATTGGTTTCTTCTTTTATCTTTGGGAGGATGGCTTGGATGTTGGGTTCGGTAGCTAATTTTTATGATTTGCAAGAAAATTTGGAGGGGAACTATGCTGGGATTCAAGAAATTTGCCAAAAAATATTTTATGATTTCACTTTTGTCCCTTATCTTGTATCAAATTTTGAAAAGCCTGGCATTGTATGAGTTTTTTAGGATGTCTGTTGATTTGAGTAATCTATCAGACCAAAGAGCCAGACGTTTAGTTTTTTTTGCTTTTTTCCATAAATCTAGTATGATGCCTGGGTAGTATTCGGCTGGGGTGAGTGGATGGATTGTCTTGTAATTCAGATCCATATGCTATTTGGTAAGTAAATTAATTCCCTCTCTTCTATTTCTTTTCCTTGTGATCTGACTTCGCATTCTTTACACATTCATCTGGATTTGCTGCCTAAAGATTTTATTTATTTGGAGTTTATTTAATTTTGGGGATTAGTAAAACCTGGGAAGAACAGAAATGTTGGTGCATATACTTGGACAATGGAAAAATGGGTGTTTGATGTGCAATGCCTCATTAGATCACCTTGTATATCCTTATAATGATGTTACAAATGTTCAGACTACCAACTGTCAATCAAGTAGTGCTATTGGAATTTTGTATATAGGGCTATTGGTAGTCTCAGGGTTCATGCCATTTCTATGTCCTCATCAATCCTTTATTCATTCTTAACACAGTTATCAGCAGTTGTGCCTAAAGATGCTATAGTTTCAGTTAGCATTTTATTTTTCTATGGTGGTTCGCTGTCTTGAGAACCTATAGAGAAGTATGTTAAAAAGAGCATTTGATGTAGAATGTGTCAGTAGATCAGATTGTTTCTCCTTATATGATGTTACAATGTTTCAAATATCCATGTCTCAGCTGTTCCTATAATGAAGGTATAGTTCTGCATAATGTCACTGTAAGTGGAAGAGTGTTGGGTTCCTGTCATGTTTAATTTATCTTGCATGCAACATAGTTGCCTAGTAGATTCAGAATGGCTTGGTGCCTTCTTGTTTTGTTTCCAAAAGGTTTGCATTGCAGTAATTTTGTTTTATCATGCATTGAAAAAGAATCAAACCATAAATGGAAGTTTTGTATATATACTCTTTTGCAAAATTTGATATTTGTATGCATACTCTCATAATAATTTTGCCTGCATACACGCCTCTAGGGAACACCAATTTGTGAATACATATTATTAGGGTTAGGATTCTGATATCTTCTGTTAGAAGTGTATGAAAGCAAGAGATGACCAAAGAGGATCACGCATGTCCCCACAAACTAAAGACACAACAATTTTGCAAAAGATTACCAGAAATATGTTGCTTTTGATTTTCAAAAAGGAGCGTGATCCTGAATTTGCTCTGAATTTAGTGTGAACTTTCTTTGCATCAAAAGGTTGTGGGTGTTTTGCCTTTGAACTTAACATGGAGGTGTTCTAGTCAGCTTTGTGTCGCTATTTTCAATACTCAACTATTTTATTTCTCGCGTCTATTGGTATTATATTCATCTTGTTCATTTGTTTTTCATTAAAGGATAGAACTATTGTTTTCTAACAGTTGGAGACATTTAAGAGGCATCTGATGCAGTCACTAAGTGAAGATAACCAATCGGTAAGTTAATTAACTAATAGTTGTAAGAAAAAATGGATATTTTCCTCATGTCTCTTCAACTCCTTATTGCAACTTCATTGATGACTGTCTCCAACAAAGAAACTGTTTTCACCTCTTGCTTTCCATTCTTTTTTTCTTGCATGTCTTCATAGCAAGCAGAAACAGTTGATATACAGACGTATGATCAGTCAATTTCAAAAGACCTCCCTTCAAAAGGTATGATGCAGCATGCTTGAAATGCCTCTTTCTGCTCTCTATTCTCCAAAATCTTGAAAAGCTTGTCCTTTTTTCTCCCTGTTGAAGATGAAGGCTCCTTTGATCGTGCTACATCAAATTTGGTCAGTGGATCAACTGATTTGAGGAGTGCAGTTGAAGAAGGTATACATATTACTTTTTCCCATCTCTATTGCATTCTGAGTATTAGGACTAATTCTTAACCAATTTTTTGTAATCACAGCATCCAGGCTTGCATCTCACAAATCCTCCATGAGTCCATTTATTACTCCTCGGCTGACCCCAACTGCTACACCAAAAGTAGTATCCAATGGAGCTTCTCCCAAGGCTTATTCTATTGCAAATTCTCCAAAACTAACATCAGGTGCCACATCACCAACAAAGGCTAGATATGAAGGGCACACAGCAATGACCCCGTGGTATTCAGCGAGTGAGAGGTCCTCGGCAGCTAATTCTCCACCTCGTGGACGATCTTTACCAGGTCTAGATCCACCAGCCAAATGTCATATCCAGATTTCACGTTCCAATTCATGTTGCTGTATAATGATCGTTGATGTTCATTTTCATGTCATTTTAGGGCGGACTCCTCGTATAGATGGAAAGGAGTTCTTCCGTCAAGCTAGGTTTGTTTCCTTGTGCAACATTGTGTTGTATCCACTTGTAAATATTGATCTTTAACTGTTACAATGCAAGTGGATTTCAGGAGCCGTCTCTCGTATGAACAGTTTGGAGCATTTCTGGCCAATATTAAGGAGCTCAATTCTCACAGACAAACCCGGGAAGTAAGTCTCTTTCCTTGTGGATTATGGTGCATTGTGTTAAGTCTTCTATTTGTTGATTGTGGATCCCAAATGCCTCTTGGAATGCAGGAAACTTTGAGAAAGGCAGAAGAGATATTCGGTGCGGATAACAAGGATCTATACTTGTCATTTCAGGGCTTGTTAAACCGCTCCCTGCCTTAGATTACAATGTGGACAGTGGTTTCTGTTAACTCATCGATGGTATTATTCCTCTCTTAAATAAGTCATTAATGCTTGCAAATTAATCCCTGTTCTTTATGCTTTGCTCCTTGATCTGTTTTGTTTCATTGCAAACAACTCGCCAGAGAGGTGCTTGTGGGATGATTCATCAATTAGCGCTTACTATGTTAATGAAAAATTCACACCTTGAATCTCAATACAATTGCTGCTATCCTTCTTGCTCTTTGGCTTCCAGATCCCTCCTTTGAAATCGTGCAATATCCTGAATCTACAGGTGATTCTGGAAGTTAATTGCACGCCCTCATCTCATGCTCATCTTGTGCTGTAGCTTGTTCTCAAGATTTCAGTCACAGTGCAAAGGCTGAAACAGGAGAAGAGGTGATGCAGAACACCAATTTTGGCGTTCCGAGTCTGTTTATGTTGTACAAGCAGCCCTACGATAAGAAAACCAATTGCTTGTAGAAATGTGTTTGTTGTCACTGAATCTTAGCGATTGATTTCCATGTCTTGTCTTAGATTGGTTCTGAACTAAGAGCCGTTTCCAAATTGATAATCGTATGAAAAGTATGCTTAGCTATTGGGGTTGGCTGCATGCTTATACAATGCTGAATAATAACTAGTAAAATTAAATACAATAAAATATTAATTTATCAAATTACAGATTATTTCAGTAGTTAATTGCATATAATGTCTCCGAATCTGAAAAATTAGATATAACTCCTCTTGTCATAGACCACGTTATATATGGCTCATTTGGTTTAAATTTGCTGTCAAATAAATAAATATTCTGCCGTTAAGGAATCCATAAAATATCAGAAATACCCAAAAATAGTGGGCGCATCACCGGCAGTGCAGCAACAAGATGGAGACCTTAAGAAGGGATCGTTAGTCGGCGTGGCGCGAAGGTTTCTCGGATGAATAACTCTGGGAAGAACAAGATCTCCATCTTTTTGTTGCATGGCGGTTATTGAGCAGCAGCAACAAAAGAAGAAAAAGGTCATGGAGCAATAACAACAAAATAAAGGAGGAGGAGCACGGAAATCTTGAAGAAGCAGCTCCGTTGAGACCTGTCGTGCTTGCGCCGAAAAAGCCACCAGAAAACTCTAATTCCTAAATTGAAATTGTGGGGCGTCACTTCGGACGGAAACAGATCGCTTTCGGTCAAAATATAAAATTTTAATTATAATTTAATCAAAATGGTTTAACTATGGACACCTAAAATATTACACGTAATATTTTAATTAAAAAAATAATTTCACTAATTAAGAAGTAGCTATATGTAATTAAGCTAAAGCAAAAACAAGCGATGATCAGATCATGGGCTTGTCTCAGCCGCGAGTCTACCCCAAAGAATATCTTCCATCCCCACACCGCCAAAAACCTTACGCCTCCACCCAATCACAATATCCCACCTCATCCCTCCGTCCTCCACCTTATCCCCTCCCTTATCCCCCTCTCCTCCTGATACTCCTCTTCATCCGAAACCCTAGATTTCAAATCCTCAATCCAAACAAAGAAAAAGAAGAAGAAGAAAAAGACGAAGGAGGAGGAGGAGGAGGAGGAGGAGGAGCAGAAGAAGATCTCAATCCAATCCATGGCGATCCTCACCTCCGCCGTCTCCACCCCTCTCATCCGCACCAAGCCCAAATCCCTCTCTTCCCTCAAGCCCAAGCTCCTCATCTCCTGCTCCTCCCAATCCCAATCCCAATCCCAGCAATCCCCAGATCCATCCTCCTCCCTCAAGACCTTCTCTGCAGCCCTCGCCCTCTCCTCCCTCCTCATCTCCTCCGCCGCCGCCCCACCGCCCGCCAGCGCCGACATCGCCGGCCTCACCCCCTGCAAGGAGTCGAAGGCCTTCGCCAAGCGCGAGAAGCAAGCGCTGAAGAAGCTCGAGTCCTCCCTCAAGCTCTACGCTCCTGATTCTGCCCCCGCCCTCGCCATCAAGGCCACCATGGAGAAGACCAAGAAGCGGTTCGAGAACTACAGCAAGTTCGGCCTCCTCTGCGGCTCCGACGGCCTCCCCCACCTCATCGTCTCCGGCGACCAGCGCCACTGGGGCGAGTTCATCACTCCGGGGCTGCTCTTCCTGTACATCGCCGGCTGGATTGGGTGGGTCGGCCGGAGCTATTTGATCGCGATCAGGGGCGAGAAGAAGCCCACCATGAAGGAGATCATCATCGACGTGCCGCTCGCGTCGAGGTTGCTCTTCCGGGGGTTCATCTGGCCGGTGGCGGCGTACCGGGAGTTCGTTACTGGTGAGCTCGTCGTTAAGGATGCGTGAGCGGGGTGGAAAGTGAGGTGATGGGCCTTTTCTAATCTCGTTGGCGGGTTAATTTTGTTTAGTTTGTTGTTTGGGTCTCATCGGGCCGGATTGGCCCGACAACCCAGAAACAAGGGTGCTTTTGCATGTGTATTTGCTGATGCCCAATGATTTTGCAAATATACATCTGATTAAACGTGTCGTTCACATATTCAAATTAGAGATTTTGATGTTACATGGACAGACTAACTGGGTATTTTGTATGGATAAATAACAAATATTTAAGGATAAAATTACTATTTGCAATTGTGGGGTTATATATGCAAATACTAGTATTAAACGTGCAAATATCAAGCATTAGAGTCAAAAGTGTATGAAGTAATTTGTGTTAAAGGTTGAAAATTAACTTTTTTTTTTTTTTTGTTTGAATCTGCTGATTGAAAATGTCTCTGGTGTGGCAGATGGAAGCAGAGGGAAGGAGCTGCAGAGAGAAATCTTGTTTTGTAATCTGGAAGTTTGCACCTGTGTTTATCATCCATGTGTTAGTATCTTCATGTAATTTTTCTGAAGCAAAATCATCATACTGTTTGCTGTATATTTGGTTTTAGGGTTTGCAGATATATTTGTTTCGTCATCCTCTTCTGATGCCTAATTTTAAGCATTCAAAATATGAACAGAAACAAAGGGGAACGGTGATGCTAATTAGTCAATCAGATGCTGCCAATCATTCTATCGTTTTCCAGTTGTCCATCGCAGAATGAATTATACAGGTTTCTTTTTCCAGTTGTCCATGCGTTGTGAAAGCTCGTTCTGTGATCATTGTTTTTGTTCTATGCTCATGTTTAAGCTTTGTGTTCTTTATTTTGGATAAAATTTTCATGTTTTGTGATATAATATGCGATCAAAAATTTGTCCCTCTTAGAAATTAGATAAACAGTGGCGCTAAATTCTCACTTTGATTTTATTTAGGAGAATAGTTCATTTTCATTTTATTTGAGAGAATTTGAGCATTAGGTGTAAGATACATGAGGTACTAGAAGAGATTTTAAAGGTTTCACTTTTACCATATATTTTTGTTATTTTTCTTGATCTTGAGGATCAAGTTTGCCGAATTATAAGACGTCAATCTACTTTTAAGGATATATATGTTCACAAAATATGAGAATTTCTGAAACAGTAATTGGAAATATTTCAGAGCAACATATTAATAGGTCAGACATGAAAGTATGGGATTTTGCTCCAAACCATGTGCTTTATGGATTTATTGCAAAAACATTTAAGTGGTGTTCGGTTTAATTTGGATTCCGATTTTAGAATTAAAAATTTAGTCAATTTTTTGAATTTCAAAAATTGAGAGAATAGAAGAAATTAGTCAATTCTAATATTTGAATAGATATTTTTTGTGTAACGGAGGAAATCGAAATTGTTCAATTATGTAATTTTGTTATTTGCTTTGAAAATAAAATTAATGGAATCCATTAATTCTGATAATTTTCGTATTTGGATGAAGTTAGAATTGGAGATATGCATACTCATTTTCAAATGGGTGAATTATCCTTATTTTTATTCATTTTTAATTTTATTTATATATATTTATATGAACTTAATTAAGGAAATACTAATTAAATATTTATATAGAAATTAAGAAATGAAGAAAAATATTTGGGATTATAAATTTTGCTTTTAGTTATATTTAGTTATATAAACATAATTAGTATAGCACTAAATGTTTTTAAATAAAAATTAGAATGAGTTATTTGTACTTTAATAATTTAAATAATACAGATGGCAAAGTATTGATGGTTAAAAGAAAATTATGATTTACGTATAAAAATATTAGTTCAACTATATTTTACTTTTCACGTATTTGTACAAAAATATTGTATACAAATGTTGAAAATTAAGAAAAATAAAAAAAAAGATGTATTAAAAATACATTACATATAAAAACAACACAATATTCATGCAAATTTGAATAAATATAAACTTCAAAATACATAAATAGAAGATAATTTTTTTGGTACAAATATGATAGTTAACTCCTACAAAATACAAAAAAAAAATTATTTTCTTTATGGTCATATTCTTATACTAGAATTAAAATAATTTTTTTCCTAACTTCTCTTCATATTCATGTAGAGTTTGATTTTCGTCTATCAAAGAATTATAAGACTTGTAGTAGTTATATAAAAATTTATTGACTTAATTATAACAATCTTGCCACGAAGAGTATATACTTGAACATTTCCCACGAAATATAATATAATAATACATTCGTACAATATTTTATAAGTTAATACATTTTTTACACAACATATAAAAACAACACAAAAATAAAAAAAATAAATAAGAGTACTTTAAAATAGAGTATTTTACCTTATAATAGCCCACATAGATCAATAATGTGATGTAAGAGATCAACACATGTACACTAGCATACACCTCAATAATAATAACTAGAAGAGAGCAAGATCAAACAGAGGAGAGCATACCCTCTCCTTGTTTGCTTCACTAATCAATGTGAAGCATGTACAAAGCAAATTAAATACATAGATAATATACTCATCATAAATAAAACATTGCTAATCAATGTCTCAAGCTGGTTTAACAGAAAACATGATAAGAATGTCCGATATAAAATAAAATATGTTATCCTTTGGATTTTGATGATAATCAAATTAATATTTAACAAGTTTCTTAAGTTTCGATAAACTTTAGGATTTACAATGATCATCTATATTTGTGAAGAATTGAGTTTTGAGATTAAAACCTGAAGATGTTGACTAGAAGATAAATAGGATGATAACTTGGAAATAAAACTTGAAGATTAAGTGAAGAGCTCAAAGAACATTCAAAAGATCAAGATCGATATCGATTATGTTTAGATTTTTATTTATTTTGACCGTGTCAAAGATTTGCTTTGAGATCATTTTGTTTAGAGTATTTATCGCATAAGGTGCTGTAGTAATTGCTATAGTAATACAGTATGTTATAGTACTGGACGTCCAACTAGCAAATTATCCTATAGAACTGGACGTCTGGTTCACGAAATTTACGTGACTAATAGCTAATTTTCTGACCGTTGGAGCGAACAAAACGGTGGGATTTCACTACTAATGGCTTGTTTTGACCTCAAAAGTACAAATAAACATGATTGGCTTTCTCTTAATAAATTTTATAACTTTATTTATTATTTTGGAGAAGAGATCGAAGTCCCCTATGTCTACTAGTCTAAGATTGCTCTAAATTTTTCAATCTTAAGTAAATCTTTTGGTTCTTGTCTTTAATCTTGAGAGACTATATAGTGAGTTTTAATTATATCATTCTTTTGCCTTTTCTACTTATAAACACTCCTAGGTTGTTAAGAGTGTGAGATTACAAATGCTTTGATGTGGAGTGAATCTTCTCGATGAGAGCAAGATTGATTTATATGGACGTGACTTCACCCTAAGGAAGCGGTACTCTGGTTTGGAGTTTATAAAGACTTGATTTCGACATAAGAAGTGACATCACTAGTGGAGTGATATAGGTCCTCAAGAGCGAGGTAAGAGCCGTTGAGTAAGAGCGGTTAGTCTTCGAACTATGTAAAAATTGTGATGCACTCTCTCTTTACTTATTTTACTTATTTGCATTTGTGGTTAAATGGAATTGATTGAAATTGCTTGAGTTCTTTGTATCTTTATCTTAGTGTATGATTTGGGCTTTGCATCTCTTCATAATTATATTATTATGGGGTCTTGGATTGTATCAAAAATATATTTGTATTCAAAACTTATTTTCCTCCCTCAAAGGTTATCATATGGGCCAACAAAACCATCATAAGATACAACCATAAATCCAATATCCAACAATGCCAAATGAGTTAAAAGCCAAATAGTTTCGAATTTGGGTGCAAATTTATGCCCTCCATAGCTCATATTATCTAATACTTTTCACAAGCTCCCAAATTATATGAAAGTCCTTCTCACAAAAACCAACTATTATAAGGTGGCATTTCATAGTAATCTATTATAAGGTGGACAACTATAATAACGTGTATGCCCATAATCAGTATAGTAGCCCACATATAACATCTTTTCATAAAACAACAACTAACACAACATATATAGAATAAAAAGGCCAAGCTCAAACATCCTGACAACCTCAAGACTTGAAGCATAGTTATATACATTGTACTTTCTAAATGCTTGAAGTCTTGGATTCATCACAACCCATCAATCCAATATCCAAAGAAGATAATTCATCATAGTCTGAATTCAATATCTAACAAAGCTGAAAGAGTATCGAAACATGACTTAAAGTTTGTACCATTCACAAACCATATTATTCCTTAATTTTTACATGCTCTGAAACCATATGAGAACCCTTCACAGTCGCCAAACACCCATCAAAAAATGGTTACCAATGCAAAAAGTAATCAATGGTGCAACTCAAACATTTCATCAACAACAAACAAGCTTTTCACATGCACCCAACATTCCCTTAATCTTCTTTCATGATCCAGCAAGCAACCAACAATAATCAAATCAAGATTCGAGCAATGAAATCAAGATTATGAAGAGTTGTGATCCGGATTGAAACTTCAACAACCAAATCAAGATGAAACCACATGATCAATTCAACAAATGCGCTAACAAACTAGCACCAAATCAGACATCCATAAGCAATGCCAATTGCTAATCAACCATAGCTGTTGGTGATGCAAATATCACTGATAATAAAAAAGGATTGGGGAGAGGAAGCATGCTTACTTATGAGCTAGCCATCGAAATCTGGAAAGAGGATCTAGGGTTCAAACCCTAGCTCAAAGGTGACGAAGAAGGCGGGGGGCCCTTAATGGTGTCAAGTACACAGAGGACCATAGTTGTGATCAAACAACATAATAGCTCACCACGAAGAGGAGGCCATCCACATCGGGTTCAAACCCTAGATTGGAGGTGAGGGAGAAGAGCGGAGAGCCTCAATGGTGAAGAGCGAGGAGCCTTAATGGTGTCGAGCATACGGAGGACCACAATCATAATTAAACGGCAGAACACCTCACCCCAAAGAGGAGGCCATCCACATTGGACCCTAGATTGGAGGTGAGGGAGAAGAGTGGAGCCTTAATGGTGTTGAGCACGTAGAGGAGCATGATCCGCAAATCACAAACAACAGCACAAATCACCACAAAGAGGAGCTTTCGTGGGCAGTTATTGTATAGAGGAAGAAGGCCGAAAAAGAAAACCTAGATTTTTGTCCAAAAAAGCTATAGAATTCTACTTTCATGTGAAAGAATCAGACTCGTGGGCTTCACGCATTTCCATCCAAAATTTGTATTTTTTGGTCTCTTCGAGCAGAATTCATACAAGGAATTGGAAATGGCTGGAATTATGTAATGCCACCAATTCTGGAATTTTTAGAAGTATCCAAACACTAGAATTTTGAAATTGGACTCTTAATTTCAAGATTTTCCTTAATTCCCACCCGCTTCCCCCTACGGAATTGAAACAAATAGCACTTTAGAGGCTTTTTGGTTGATGAATTGAGAAAAATTAATTAAAAGTGAGACTATTTTTATCTATTTTTTGTATTTGGTTGTTAAGAAGTAACTTCTGGAAAGTTAGTCCACTTTCGACTACTTCTGATTCAGAAGTGAAAATAAACTAAAATTTATTTTTGTATTTTTTAGTCTTTTGCAAGTGGATCTAATAATATTTTAAATTATAATAACATGAATAATCTCACATAAAATAATAATGTAATTTTTTCAAAAATTATTTGTGAAAATTTAAATAAGTAATATTTTATATATTAAAATCATGGTTTTGAAGTCCAACCAAACAAATTATATATTAAAATTATACCAAAAAATAATATTAATTATTTTATACTAATATCAAAATAAATTATTAAAAAAATTAATTAGTTTTTTAGACTTCAAATTATTATAGGGTTAATTTTGTTAAAAGATATACTAGTTTATAAAACTGGTTCATTAGACTTAGTCGTAATCTTAATTTTATTTCATTACCAAACGCACTCTTAGTAGTAAAAGGCATAAATACCTTTTGTATTCTCCAAATTCATTCTTAAAATAATCTTCCTTTCTAATTTCTTGGGAGTTTGATATAACCTTCTTGATGGAGCTTGATTTACCACCAGTTTCAGTCTGAGAGACTCATTGAGATATCAATTCACTAGGTCACCCTCCTGCCAATTCGTAATAGAAAGAAACCATGAAGAAGACGGTCAAAAACTCTCCGATGATGGTTGGTCTGACATTCAAATTAGTAATAAACTTTTATCTCTTTGAGTAATGTGCTATTTATAGGGTGTAAAGCGATCTTGTGCATCAAAATTCTATGACCTCAATATCGTAATCTCGTCAGATTTTTCATAACGGATAGTTTCAAATTCTAAATCTCTTAGGATTTATTTTCAGATATGAATATAGAGATTAGGTTCTATAGTTATTCGGTCCTTATCATATATGCACTGAGATTTCTGAACTTAGTGAAAACTCAGTGTAACACTTCTATAGTCTCACCGAGCCATGAAAGAGCTCATTATTAGCCAAGAAGATCAAGATACTCATAGCTCAGTGTCGAGGCCAATTTTTATCTCAGATATGTTAGTTCCCAATTTGGTCTTGGGTTCAGTTCTTATTGATCTTTTAATGCGGCTAATTATCTCGATATATCATCAGCACCCCCCAAGCTTGGACACCGAGCTGCTATGACTAAAGAGTCGGGGATTACTTTTGGAGTGCAATCCATTTTATCTTCGGTGTACATGGTGAATTCTTGAAAGACGAGAGGTCATCTTCTTTTAATTTTTTATGCCACCTTTCATCGTATGGTTGTGAATTTTTGAGGTGACATCCTCGTCATTCACATTGATCGCTGACCCTTCGACAGCAGAGCATGCGATTTTGACACATGTCCATCAAAATCCGTGCCTCAATTCATGATCCGATTTCGACCAAAATATTTTTTTTACTATATTTTAACTATGATTTGATTATATTTTGATTATATTTTGGCTTCAAATTAAAAAATATAAAAATTTTAAAAATTTTGAAAAAAATAGAAAATCTTTTAAAAAATTATAATTAATTTTATTATAATTTTTAAATAATTTTATTATAATTTTTAAATAAAATTTTAATTAATTTTGATAATTAATTACTTGTATAAATTCTCAAATTGAGCACAATTAAAATCATAAATGACGATGAAAAAGTTAGTTGTATCCAAAAAACGAAGAAGTCGAGGAGTTATATGTAATTAGATAGGGGTTCATATATAAATCGTATGAGTCTTCTCCTTCTCAGCATTCCAGATAAATCCTTCCGATCGTCTCCAACCCATTCACCTCTCCCTTGCTTGCACCCAGAGTACTTCTCAACCCAATATTTTTCCATTTTCATCCTATTGTTCTTCCCTACAAGTAACTCTGATTTTCCTTCTTGCTCCAGGTCTCTTCTGGTTCTGCTTGTTTCTTCTATAAAGCTCTCTCGGATCCTCTCCTTTGCTTCAAGCTCATTAGACCATAGCAATGGAAAAGGCCTTGACAGCGACGGCGGCGGTGTTCGTGTTTTTGGTTGCTTTTACTGTTGTGGAAAGCATCCACTTTGATGAGAAGGACCTCGCATCGGAGGAGAGCCTGTGGGATCTGTACGAGCAGTAGCGGAGCACCGAGGGTCTACCTATCTCTTTTCCTTATGTTCTTGTCAATATCCTTATCGGTAAGGGTATGACCAACGTCGAGACTATGCCCGGACACCGAGGGTCTCACGTCCTCGGTGCCAACTGCATTGCTGGATCCATCACCTCCCTTGTAGCCCGCTCGTCTCTGCTTGCATCCGAACCATTACCGAAGGCTGCCGCTCCCACGCCGAGAAGTCGTTCTCCGCTGTCTCAACACTATCCCATTGCTTGTGCTTTGGCCAGTCCATCACCCGAGCCACCAGTCGAACTCGAGCCCACTGCCTCGCCGCTCCAACAGCCTTGTAGCCGCCTGCTTCTCTTTATACCCGAGGCCACTTGCGGCTCTGTGACCTGAACTCCACTACTCGCATTAATCATCTATGGGCTAGCAGCCTCGCTGCTTGGCCATCACCATAGCTCTTAGTAGCCCACGCGATCATCGCCGCTGAGAATCAACATAACCTTGGGCTTGCACTCACTCCGGCGGCGTCCAACTATTGCTACCTGCACACAGCTGCCCCCCCTATGCATGGACCTCTACCACCCACGATCACCGAGCAGCCGGCTGCCTGATCCTTGCCAAGCCGCACCATCGCCGCTCTCCCCCATCACGCCGCCTAACTCTGCCACCTATAGACACAGCTGTCACCGCCACTGTGCTGTTATGTGCCCCTCTATCGTGTGCTCCGTTTGGTCTGACCGTGCCTCAAACCCGCTTTGGTGCTCCCCCGGTTCCAAGGTGGCCAATGCTGCCCTCTCTGCTCTCGTCATGGGACCCATTCTAATCGAGCAGTTCCCTCATGTCGGAGATCCTCATATTCCCGCCGACTATCAAAACCACTCCCTGTGACCACGAGGCCGGATCCGGCAGTTCAGGAGAAGAAGGTGGAGAGGAGAAACGAAGAAGATGGCGGAGAGAAGGCCACAGGTGAATAAGTAGATGGGGTCGGTAACCTTAAAATGTTTTAGTAAAGACCGAAACCTATTTGACCAAACTGTTTTCGCAATGGCTGAAATCGAAATATTTCCGGTGAAACGTGCCACGAAAGGTTTCGATTTGCACCGATTTTTAAAACCATGGTTCGGACACATAAATTTTTAAATATAAAAAATTATTACAACTACAGAGTTGATAATTAAGATGTGACCTCTAATTTTTATTTATATTTATTTTTTATCCTTTGATGACGTAAAAAATTGAAGAGAATTTTAGAGTTTTTTTGTCAGTACCCAATAATAAAGAACCTCTAAGGTCTGAAATTAAATTTTAAAGTGTCGACTTCCTATTTTTTGAAAATTTCATTATTTAAAAATGGGCTAATTACATACATCCTCTACGTAATTACCTATACTATCCCATTTCAAAATATTTACCTACACTCTCTGATTGTAATTTAATCAAATTTTTTTTCAAAAATTTTGATTTAACTCTCTGTAATTTTTACAATTAAATCCCTAAAAACTTATTTTCTCACTCCCACTCTTTCTTCCAAACTATTTACAAATAAATCCTTCAAATATTTTTATTTATAAAAAAATCCAAATATTAATATTTTTTAAAAAATATTTATAAAGGAGCTGAAATAGTTTAAAATTTTATAAATAAATCGGAATATTGTATTTTTACAAATAAGACCCTTAATTTTTTTATTTATAAAAAAGTCCAAATGTTAATATTTTTCAAAAAAATATTTATAAAAGGAGCTGAAATATTTTAAATATTATATAAATAAACTCTAATTTGTATATTTACAAATAAGCCCCTTGAATTTTTTTATTTATAAAAAAGTCCAAATGTTAATATTTTTTATATGAAAATTTATAAAAGGACCTTAAATATTTTAAATATTTTACAAATAAATCCTACATAAGAAATTTAATTATAAATCTTATATTTGTGAATTTACAAATAAGTCCCTTGAATTTTTTCAAAAATTTATAAGTTTTAAAAAAAATTTAACAAAAAAGAGTTGAAAGTATTAAAACTTAAAATTTTAAAATACAAGTTCAATATTTTGTATGTTTACAAATATACCCCTCAAATTTTTTTATTTATAAATAAGCCCAACTTTTATCAATTTTTAATAAAATTTCACAATATTGAAGTTTTAAAAATTAAAATTTTGAATTACAAATTTAGTATTTGTACATTTACAAATAAACCCATGAATATTTTTATTTATAAATAAGTTCAAAATTTTATCATCTTTAAAATAAAATTTTACAAAAAAGACATTGAAAGGTTTTGAAACTTAAAATTTCAAATTACAAGTTTAATATTTGTACATTTATAAATAGACCCCTAAAACATATTTACCTATAAATAAATCCAAATTTTATTATTTTTTAAATAAAATTTTACAAAGAAGATATTGAAGGTTTTAAAACTTAAAAATTGAAATTACAAGTTCATATCTATACATTTACAAATAAACCCCTTAAATATTTTTATTTATAAATAAGTCTAAATTTTAATCATTTTTAAAATTAAATTTTGCGAAAAAGACATTGAAGGCTTTAAAACTTAAAATTTCAAATTACAAGTTTAATATTTGTACATTTATAAATAGACCCTTGAATATCTTTATTTATAAATAAGTCTAAATTTTATTTATTTTAAAACTAAATTTTACGAATAAATTACAAGTTTCATGTTTCATGTTTGTACATTTTCAAATAGATTCCTTGAATATTTTTATTTATAAATAAGTCTAAATTTTTTTATCATATTTTAAATAAAATTTTACAAAAAAAGACATTGAAGGTTTTCAAACTTAAAATTTAAAATTACAAGTTTAACATTTGTACATTTAAAAAATAGAACCCTTGAATATTTTTTTTTATAAATAAGTCCAAATTTTATTTATTTTAAAACTAAATTTTACGAATAAGTCATTGAAGGTTTGAAAACTTAAAATTTAAAATTACAAGTTTAATATTTATACATTAAAAAATAGACCTCTTGAATATTTTTATTTATAAATAACTTTAAATTTTATTTATTTTAAAACTAAATTTTACTAATAGACCCCTCGCAAGCTATGCCTGCACCCTCGCCGCCTGACGTTAGTGCTCGCGCGTTGGCCTCGGGCATCCGCTCCCGGGTGCTGACCTCCGGCGTCCGTCCTAGCGTGTCGGCCTCCGGCATTCGTGCTCGTGCGCTGGTCTCCGGTGTCCGCGTTCGCGCGCTCGCCTCCCTTGCTCGCCGCTCGTTTATAAATATTTAGACTTTTTTATAAATAAAAATATTTGAAGAATTTATTTGTAAATGGTTTGGGAGAAAGAATGTGAGTGAGAAAAATATGTTTTCAGGGATTTAATTGTAAAAATTACGAGGGTAAAATCGAAATTTTTTGAGAAAATTTTAATTAAACAACAATCAGGGATATAGATAAATATTTTGAAAAAAGGGTGGTATAGGTAATTATAAAAATTACGAAAGATTCTTTGTAATTATCAGAAATTAGGGGTGCAGGTAATTAGCCCTTTAAAAATTTTAGGGACAGTGTGAAAATCAAAATTTTAATTTGAGAATCATAAGGATTGAAAAGCGATAAAACTAGTAACCATCGATCCAAACTGCTCACACCGGATCCCAAACACAACCTGAAAGATCCACCAACAAACGAGCACGCGCAACTTACACGAGACCCACGTGATCCAGCAACAAACCGGGGCCCACCGCACGCAAGGCTACGTGGCAACCGCCGAGCACGCCCATCGCCCACCGCTCCCTCGCTTCCCGTTCTCCGCCTTCGATTCATACCCTGCGCAGCTGCTCGGATCGTCGAACAGCAAAATCGCAGCGAAATCCGAGCTATCAAACCAATCCTGACCATCTGGTAAGGTTTCCCTTCCATTCTCCCTGTTTTCAAATCCCTAGGGTTCTTTTTTCCCGCAAATGGGTCTCTGGTTTGTTCGGTTTGTGTGAAAGCTGGAAAAATGGGGGGGTTTTATGGTGTTTCTTTTTGTTTTTTAGTAATTGGGAGCGTTGTCCTGGTGTTTGGTTTTTACTATGCCCATTTCCTCGTTTCAAATCACTAGGGTTCTGTTTTGTTCAGCTTCTGTGAATTGGGAATTTTATGATCTTGGAGTTTATGATTCGAGTTGGAGCCTAAGAAATGGTGTTTCTTTTTGTTTTTGTGTAATTACGGGCATTGTTGTGGTGTTTGGCTTCTACCATTGAAAAAGGTGGGACATTTTGGTTTTATCTCCTTTTTTTCGAATCTATAGATTTTTTTGGCCGCAAATTGGGGCTTTCTCCGAAAGCTGGGATTTTTATGTTGTTGGGGTTTTTTATTAGTCCTGAAGCGTAAGAAATTGTGTCTTTTTGTTTTGTCTAATTAGGAATTGGATTCGAAGCTGTGAAATTTCGTGGTGCTGCGGGTGTTAGTTCGTCAGAAAACCCTAAATGGGTGGTGTCGTGATAGGGGATTGTGGGTAGAAAGATGGAGTTGAGGTTTAGGGATTAGTCCGGAGTATGTTGTTGGAAAGCTGGAAACTTCCTGATTTTTGGTGGAATTATAATTAGAAACTTCAGACATGGTTCTGATTTCAGAGATTACGGATGAGGGTTTAAACGGGGAGAAGGAGAAACCTCAAGAGGAAAAAGTTATCACAGTAGAGCAGGAAAAGGGTGCGAAAAGCTCTGAGAATATGGAGAAGTCCACTAATGATTCTGCAAAGGAGAAGGGAACCCCCACTGTTGAGCCTTCTGAGGTGAATGGCACCATAGTGGAGAACCCTGCTTCTCCTCCTGGCACAGAGCCCTCCCCCTCAGAAGGCGCATTGGCAGGGCCAGAGGTTTACAATGAGTATGCTCTCCGCATTGCCTACATCATGCGCAATTACCTTGGCATGCAGCAGGCAGCAGCTGCGGGCGCTGCACCTGCCTCAGCTCCTACTGACTCAGGTGCTACAGGTACTGCCACGCCACCTAAGCCATCATCTTCCGAGGAGTCACCAGCTGGGGACCGCTGCAAGGCCATGATGGAGGTTGTCCACAGGGAGCCTGGGAAGTGGGTGGTTTCAAAGCTTATTTTGGAACACAACCACCCAATAACACTGTCCCAACAACCAGGTTGTGATACACTCCCGACACCAGTAATGGGAATGGAATTTGATTCAGTGGAGGCTGCCAAGACCTTCTATTATAATTTCAGCGAGCAGAATGGGTTTAAGCCCCGTACTGGTTCAAATCGAAGATCAGCAGGCAATGGGGCTCTAATAATGCAGAGGTTCTTGTGTTGGAGAGGGAATTATCTGATGTACCGTAAGCCCTCTGATGCAACTACAAGCACTAGAAAGCGCAAGAGAGGTCCTTACAAGAGTAGAGGTGGTAAGCCCTATGAGTTTAGGATGAAGGATGGCGATGTTGTGGAGGTAGTTGATGTTGACAGCTCAAGTGAGAGGGCTGTTCCAGCTGGTGATGATCATGGTGCCTTAGAGGTTGAGAGCAGTCCTCCAGCTAAAGAAGCAGAACCTATGGTAGTGGATGGTGGGCGAACTGATTCTCCACCAGTTATTGGAACCATGCTTTGGGGAAGTGATGGTGGGAAAGGAAGGGATTCTGGGAAGGCAACACAAGTAGCTAGTACTGAAACATCTCGGCTGTTGAGAGAACTTGGTGTAAGAGTGTACCGCTACACCAATGAAGAAAGACGGGATATAATTATGAAGTACATGATGAAGAGGAGTAATAGGCAAGTTCCAGACAGGCCTGTAAAGGTAAATTTCAAACTTGTATTATACTTGTTCTTAAATTCATGCATCTCCTTGTATCTATAAACATTGTATGAACTTATTGATGAAGTACACTAATGAAGAAAGGAGGGATATAATTATGAAGTACATGATGAAAAGGAAAAATAGGCAAGTTCCAGAAAGGCTCACAAAGGTAAATTTCAAACTTCTTTTCTACTTGTTCCAAGATTCATGCATCTCATTGCAATTACAAACATTTTTATGAGCTTATCAGTGAAAAAAATTCATGTTGTTCTTGTACTGTTAATACTATTCAAAAGTGTATACTGAGCAATGTTATTTGAAAATAGAGAAGTATAAACCTGCCAATTGTTTGGTTTGTCTTATGCTTTATGGAGTTCTTAAATTCATGAGTCAATCAACTTTGATCTATTTGCTGTAGTTAACTGCCCGAAGAGCTCTGGCAGAAAAGCGGCAGCGAGGCATCGGAGGGAAGTTTCTCAGTAAGGATGAAATGCAGGTGCTTTCGTCTCTTCCTCTGTGTGTGTGTGTGTGTGTGTGTGTTGCCTCTTGGGATAAGCTTATATAATGCTTCTGAACCCAGATGACTGAGACATGATATCGGCTACCACCTTTTTTGTGTTTGGTTTTCTGCTGACAACCTTTAGATGGAGACCCCCATTCTGATGTTACGTCAATTGTTTGTTTTTTTTAGAACATGGGGTCTCAATTTAAAAAATGTTCTTCAAATTCTTATTTATTGCATTCTCCAGGTTTCAAAATGCGTAAGAAATAGGATGTGGATCATCAGGGAAATTGTCATGTCAACTTGGTAACTTATGTAACCTCGTTTGATTGTTGACTAGGACGAGGTGACAATTTTGCATTTTCATTTTTTCATACTTTCAGACTTTATTTGTCAGTTAATTAAATGTAAGCCCCCTGAAATCTTTCAAAATTATGTATATATCCCTGAAATCATGATAATTATGTATAATTCCCTGAAATCGCCTAGATTCTTATGGATGAGTCCATCACGTGATGTATAGCCACAAGAAAATTTTTTTCTTTTGAAACTTTTCAAAATACCAATTCTACCCCTTTTCAAATAGTTCCTGTCAAAGATCCCTCAGCCATTCTCTTGTGTATCAAGTGTAGGTTGAAGGATTTTGTTACCAGTACCTAAAGACTAATACAAAAGAATTTGGATGGTTTTAGGCACTAATATGTAATCTTGAAAAAATTTAGGAACTTATATGTAATTATCCCCCTGCCACCCCTCCTCCTCCTCAAAAAAAAAAAAAGGAATAAATAAAATAAATTTATGGTGTATTATTGTGATATAATGTTTCTTACTCCTTAGGGAAGAAAAAACATAGCCTTTGTCAAAAGGATATTGATTAGGAAGCTTTCATGTAAATCTAGACAGGATAACATATTATTTTGGAAAATTTTCCTTCTTCTGTTAACGGATTCATTTAATTAGAAGTTAAATTTTGAAACATAACTCCCTAGTTTGATTCAAGATGCGACAACTATACAGATACTTACAGGGCAGATTTGCTGCCTGTTGATTTTATATCTAGAAGAGATATCCTTCACTTCCTTTCTGAGCTGCCAATGGAATTACATCATAAGTAGTGCTGAATGCTGATTAATTATTCTATTTTAGTTATTGAATGTTCAGCTAACACTTTTATTCCAAACGAACAAATATTAGGTTTCTACCCTTGTTAAACATGGTCAAGAAAAGGAGTTCAGCTCAAAAGTTTATATCAAACTTTTGCATTAGGCACCAATAGTTATAAGCCCCAATAATTATAACTACCATAATTTAAACTCTGAATCTTGAAACTAATTGTTGGTTTTGAGAGGATTTAAAAAGGGATATGCACTTTGTTTAGCGTGTACAAGTTCTTTTTCTGTCATATTGCATGGAAAGCTGTAGATTTTTGAAGCAAAACTGGTGGGTTTCTTTTGGCTTTTGTGAAGATTCATGCATATGGAACTCAAATGGCTAGATTGTGTAGTACCTGTAAATGCGTCATATTGATGCTTCCATAGTTTCTGGTCATTGTGTCACTTTGTATTATTTTTCTAAGTGTACATGCTTTAATGCAGTTGTTCTTGAGTTCTCTGAATTCAAAAAATTATTTCAGGCTTCCAATAAGCAAGGGGAGGAGACAACAGCAGATTCAGATGACACTACAGTAGATGTCGCAACTACAGGAGGAGAGCCAAAAGTGGGCATGGTGTTCAAAAATGAAGACAAGGCATATGAGTTTTATGTTAAATATGCTGGAAGTGTTGGTTTTAGTGTTCGCAAAGGTTGGTGGGACAAGTCTTCCAGAAATGTCACCAGATCTAGGGCTTATGTGTGTTCAAGAGAGGGGTTTCGTCCAAATAATCCAGTAAACGATGGAAAGAAACCTCGAACTGAAACAAGAACTGGTTGTCCAGCTCGAATGACCATAAAAGTCACACCTACTGGCAAATATGAGGTGACAGAATTTGTACCAGATCATAACCATGAGCTTGCAGCTCCATTAGATATCCAAATGTCATGTTCACAGAGGTCATTAGCCAAGAGTCCAGCAGACAGTCCTCAGAATGTCCACTTAATCCCTGCAGATTATAAAAACTATCTCAGGTCCAAACGTATGAAGGACATGAGAACAGGAGATGCTTGGGCACTGATGCAGTACTTACAAAAGATGAAAGGTGATAATCCATCCTTTTTCTATGCCATGCAAGTTGATCTAGATGATCAGTTGACCAGTATTATCTGGTGTGATGTGAACTCCCAGTTGGACTATCATTACTTTGGTGATGTTCTATGTTTTGACACCACATACAAAATAAATGGTTATGGCAGGCCATTTGCGTTATTTCTTGGTGTGAATCATCATAAGCAAATTGTTATATTTGCTGCAGCATTGCTATATGATGAAACTATCGAATCTTTCAAGTGGTTGTTTGAGACCTTTAAGGCAGCAATGGGTGGAAAACAGCCAAAGACGATTTTGATGGACCAGTGCTCAGCAATGAGTGATGCAATAGCTGCTGTATGGCCAGGCACAGTGCATCGCCTTTGTGCCTGGCATGTGTATGAAGATGCTTTGAAGCACTTAAGTAATTTTTTCCAAGTCTCAGAAACCTTTGCGCATGATCTTGAGAGGTGTATCTTTGAGTTGGAAGAGGAAGAAGAATTCCTGTCAGCTTGGGGATCAATGCTGGACAAGTATGATTTGAAAAACAATGAATATCTGACCAAGCTATATGATGATCGAGATAAATGGTCCTTTGCTTTTGGCAGGGAAACATTTTGTGCAGACATTGGAAATGTGCTGAGAAAAGAAACCTATATTTGTTTGCTAAAAGAATACTTGAGTTCAGAAAGAGATCTGCTTGAATTTTTTCAGCAGTTTGACAAATTAGTGGATGAACGAAGACATGCTGAGCGAGAAGCTGATTGTCGCGCTAGCCAAGGCAATCCGAGATTACCTCCTCTTAGGATGTTGTGGCAAGCTGCAAATGCTTATACACCTGTTGTTTTTGATAGTTTCAGAGTGGAATTTGGATTCTTTATGAATTGTACAATTTATGCTTGTGGTGAGATTGGGACAATATCAGAATATGAAGTTACAGCCAAGGAGAGAGCTAAAGGGCAGTGTGTTAGATTTGATTCATCTGATGCCACAATGTCTTGTACCTGTAAAAAGTTCGAGTTTGTTGGAATTCCATGTTGTCATGCATTAAAAGTGCTTGATTTTAGGAATATTAAAGAGCTCCCGTCACATTATATCCTGAAAAGATGGAGCAAGGATGCAAAGACTGTATCCATAAGAGAGAGTCCTAGGTTTGCATTTGATGATGATGGTTCCAACTCATCTCTAGCAAAGCGCTATAACTCATTGTGTAGAATATTGTACAAAATCGCAGCAAGGGCTGCAGAAAATTTGGAGGCCTATTCTTTCCTGGAAAACCAATCAGATCACCTTCTAGAGGAAGTTGAGAGAATTTTGCAAACAAGACTTCTGGAGAAACCTTCTCCTGCCAGTGGTGCTAAAAGTCATAAGCAGACTGAAAATGATGAAAATAGTGAAGCTCAGAGACTAAGTGGGAAGAAAAAAAAGGATGGGAGTGTTCGCCGGAAGAATCAAAGTGAGTTGGAGATCAATAAGAAGCAAAAAGCGAAAAATGGTGTGTAATTTTTTTTTAAATTGCACCTGTCTGCTTTTCCCCTTGAGCTATTTGGATTTCCATTTTTTTCAAACTTTACCTGGTTGATTATAGGGCACTCCAAGGAGGTAGAAGTCTCACAGAGGGATAATCAGTCAATGATGGGATCTGAAAATATTCCATCTCACCTGAGAAACCCCAGTAGTCAATTTTTCCCTTCCAATCAGTTCATGCAGGTGCTTCCATCATCAATATCAAACTATTATTGTTTTGATTGTTCTACTGATCTTCTTATACCAAAAATGCTTTGTTATATTTTGCAGGGACCATATGTTCCTCATCAGTTTGGACGTAGTTCCTTGCAAGGGTTTCATGGAATGGTGCAATTTAATCAGGTAATTGGACTAATGCAGCAATAATTTTAAGGCTTTCTCATTTTTAATATGAAACCGATGCTATTTATTGTAGTTGCAGGAGCCCTCAGCCACTGCATTACAGCAGCAACCATTCAATGGTCAATTAAACCAGGTAACCTACTTGTTTAAACATTCTGCTTGGATTTGCTTTTCATTTGTATCTTAAATGTTCAAATACCCATCGTAAAGTGGAACATCTCGCTAAAATGTTGTGCAGCCATCACCAGCTCCCAATATGAATTCCCTTCAATTTGTTGGTGGATCTCCACAAATGGACCACCAGGGCAGCGATCAAGGCAATTATGCCATCCCTGTCTGGGATTTTTTATGAAGTGTGAGTTCTAGTATTTGCTCCAAATACTTCTGCTTTCAGGAAACCAATGCTTGATGCCACATATCTGGTATTATCTTTCAGGAAATATGCCTTTTCTTCCACGGATCTGGCAGGACCATTTCAATGAGTAGAAACCTTGTCATCTGGTTCGAGATCACAGCTTGTACAGTAGTCTGACATAAACTAATGCTTTACTACAGCAGTTCCAGGACTGGTACGGTTATTATACTGTTATTCTTCACTTGTTGTTTTGTATAATAGATTGTGACACCAACCTGAACTTAACTGTTAGTTTACAGTGAACTGCTTCTACTTCTAGAATAGCTACTTGTTTGTTCAGTGTTCTGCCATGCTGGCTCTGTAAATTGTTGTGATATGATCTGATGGCTTTTTAGTTGCTTCATGTAATTTTTGTAACATTTTACTTAGGTTATGTGTTTTCACAGAATAACTGTCTTCCCAAATGAACTCTTCTCATTGATCAAACTAATGTAGCTTTTTGTGTGAACTCTATTCAGCACAAACGTTAGGACTACACTTCTAGATTGAGTAGGTTCGGGCCAGTCTTGGGCCAGTCTGAACTTTAGGCCTAGTCTGAGCCCAACCTCAGGACGGGCTAGGCTCTCCGGCTGGATCTGTTAATTTGTCTGGTGTTTCATATACATAGCAGCAGTTAAGATCAAACGAGGTGTACATGAACATGACTAGCAAGACCACAGTGGCTCGCCATGCTAGTCTGATCCTCTACCAAGTCCAGCCCAATCAGAGGCTTCTTGCTTGTGTCCATCAGCTTGGAGGGTGCCCCAACCGGTGTGCCGCCACTGTTGCTCGTAGTGGGCATAAAGTTGAGCCAGTTGAGGTTATATGGCATGGCTCTTCCGCATGTGCACCATCTCCGCCTGCACAATAGCAAGCTGGGACTGGAGAACATCAACCTGCTGCTGGAGAGAGGAAATGGCGGCGACGCGGCCATAGACAGGGTCCCACAACCTTGCGTTTGCCTCATACACCATGCTGCTCACTGCATTGCCCCGCCGTTGCACCGGCAATCCCTGCATAGACGACTCATCAAAGTCACGAGGCCGGTGGAAATTAACCAGGTACCCTCATGTTTAAGAGACTCCAACCTAATTATGAGGATTTGAGGGGCCTTTTCAAAATAATTATTAGAGGAATTTAACTGTTTCCTACGCGTTGGAGGGGCCTTTTTGGAATTTCGATTCCACGCGGCACCCGAGTGACCCTAGTTCTGGTGGGAAGCCCTTCGCACACTCGTCTTCTCAGAAAAATTACAGATAAACCCATTCAATCAAAATTGTGAAACAGCACGTTAAGATCTTGCATTTGAAATCGAACAATTCTATGTTTCTTTTTTTTTTTACAAAAAGTTGCATATAGACCCTTTCAAAACCGTGAAATTGCACATTTTCTCTTTAAAATTATAACTGCATGTAGATATATAACTCTAAAAGACAAGTATTAAATCGCAATTAAAAATGAAGTGTAATTCTTCACAATTTTATGATGCCTTTGGTTAATAGATAAATCTGAACAAGCTACTAAAAGTCAATTTATCAGAAAAATAGGACAATGACGTAGCAACAAGCGTGGTAGACGAGAAAAACACCGTTGCCTCTGTTAAGAACTCCTTGAATCCACAAGGAAGAGAGAAAATTCACTAAAGTAGAACTTTATTGAGAATAAAAGTTGTCCCCCGTCCATAGGACTGAAGGCCTATTTATACAAATACCAGAAATCAAATTTGAGTAAGTTTCTTTCTGCCTTCCCAAGTCCTAAACTGAATATAACTCAGTTTAAACCCATTAATTGGGTTGGTAGAAGTTCTAAATAAGTTAACCTACGAAAATAAAATCCTAAATAAAGATTCATCCTTCCCAAGTCCTAAACTGAATAGGATTCAATCCAAAATTGGTCTTGGGTTGGTGGAATCCGAGAATAAGACCTAAGACATCATAATGAAGAGAATTTTAAACATAGAAAGGTACTAAGTAAGGTAAATCCTAAGTTTAAATAGAAGAGTGAATCAAATCATTTGTCATGGTCCCTTGACTTCTGAATTAGCTTCTTTTGATATTCTTGAACTTCCTTTGAGTGTCCTACGTCACCAGGACTCAACGAGACTTAGATTCAGTATTTGTTATTGTCGACAAATTTTCCAAGATGGTACACTTCATTCCATGTAAGAAAATAGCAGATGCAACAAGGGTGGCTACATGGAGTGCCAAAGACTATCACTTCTGATCGTGACACAAAATTTCTAAGTCACTTTTGGAAGACATTGTGCAAGCGATTTGATACGTCTCTACAATTTAGTAGTACTTATCATCCACAAACAGATGGACAAACTGAAATGGTGAATTGAACACTTGTAAACATCATTGAAGGGGTCGCCGCACTTGTCGCTAATGCTGCGCAGCGTTTCCCCCTCGCCCACCATGTATATCTCCTCGCACGGCCGTCCGTCCACCGGCTTCTTCCCTCTCAACAATTCGCCGGGCTTACTCGCCGCCGCCTCCGCTGGGTTCTCGCGAATGATGGCCCCCACAAGAACCAACGCCACCAGCACCAGCGCGCAGTAGCAGAAGGCAGCATCCGCAATGGATATGAGCCTGGCAGCCGTGTGCTTCTTGGCCATGTTTCTTGTTTCTCATTAGTATTGGCAGGACAAGGATGTGGTGCTCGTTGTATATTATGCACAATGGAGTGAATATATTTTTTTAAAAAACCCTGATATGTCCCAAATTATGAATCAACCAGAGCCAAAGTGCCCACACTTCCCACTCTTGCATCAACCCATTGCAGCACGCACCACAATAGCCACAACGGCTGAAGTAAAAAATACTCTCCCCATAAGATGGCTTCTCCACCTTGAATTAGACAAAGAAAAAACAAGTTAGCAACTTATATACATAATCATCAGAAGTCAAAGTAAAAAAACAGCTTGTGGCTATCATTCTGAGAAGGTACAAGAAGGAATATCGGATGACATAAACTAATTAAATGGACTAGCATTTCACCTAATCTTTAATTTCTTAAGAAAAAGGACGGGAGCGTCCGCTGGTACAGCCACGGCGTCGTCCGTCCGGGCTGGGGGAAGTGGCCGCCGGTCAACTGGCGCAGGTACGACTGGAGCGTCCGGGGGAGGCGCGTCGGATCCAGTCAGGATAGGGCTAGGACAGCAGTGGTTGAACGGAGCTGTCCTAGGTCTCACCACGCTTCGCTCGCACTCTGATGTAAGTGGTGGCGCTGAGCGGTGGTGCTTCCGAAGTGGAGCTGCGAGGCGCGGCTTTTTCAGCCGTCGTTGTCGGGGTTGGTGCCGGTAGGGAGAGGCAATGAACTGGCACGGACAGGGTCGGGAGAATCATCTGCCGGGCTGAGGGAGGAGGTATCCTCTGTAGAAAAGTAATCGGCCGAAGTGACCGAGCAGGTGCAGTCGTCTTCCTTGCCAGAGGAAGTATCCTCTTCGGAATCGGCCGAAGTAACCGAGCAGGTGCAGTCTTCCTCGCCAGAGGAGAAAGGAGAGGAAGCATCCTCGGATGATGGAGGGGAGTAACGGTCCTCAGCGTCCGTTACTAGGTCAGCCGATGAGTCGGACGGGATAGAGTCGGTGTCGGTGTCATACTCATCATAGACTGGAGAGCAGTAGCCAGCGTCAAGGATGGTCTCTTGACGGTCGTTGATGGTTTCGTCGAGAGGCTCGACGAGTTCTTCGTGCCGTGCACCATGAGATGTTTGGCTCTGCAAATACTGCGCGTAGAAGGAACTCTCCTTAAATCACGCGTAGTGATCCCAGTTAGCACTGAAAGAAGGCAGAAAATAAGAAGATGTTAGGGGGCCGTCGTCTTCTTCAGTGGAGTATTCTTCCTCTGAAGCCTTGTGACCGTAATAATCGTTGTAAGAGTGCCGATAGCTTTGTTGGGCCTGATAGCACTGGTCGTAGTAGTATTGTTGAGGAGTAGGCAGGTAGTAGGCCATGATCATCTTCGTGGCTTGTTCAAGGACTCCGGTGCTTGCTTGATCCGTTCAACCGTAACAGTTGGCTAGTTGGTTGAGATTAACACTTCTTAGTTGAAGTAAGGTCAAGGTATTCCAGGTTTGTGGTTCGGGAAGTGTTATACCATTCCTGTATTGTTCTCTCCTGACGTAGCAACAAGCGTGGTAGACGAGGAAAACACCGTTACCTCTGTTAAGAACTCCTTGAATCCACAAGGAAGAGAGAAAATTCACTAAAGTAGAACTTTATTGAGAATAAAAGTTGTCTCCCGTCCATAGGACTGAAGGCCTATTTATACAAATACCAGAAATCCAATTTGAGTAAGTTTCTGGTTTCCCAAGTCCTAAACTGAATATAACTCAGTTTAAACCCATTAATTGGGTTGGTAGAAGTTCTAAATAAGTTAACCTACGAAAATAAAATCCTAAATAAAGATTCATCCTTCCCAAGTCCTAAACTGAACAGGATTCAGTCCAAAATTGGTCTTGGGTTGGTGGAATCCGAGAATAAGACCTAAGACATCATAATGAAGAGAATTTTAAACATAAAAAGGTAATACGTAACGGTACAAAATCTAAGTTTAAATAGAAGAGTGAATTCAAATCATTTGTCCCATCGGTCACTTGACTTCTGCATTAGCTTCTTTTGATACTTCTTTGTGACTCCTTTGAATGTCCTACATTAGTGTCCCCTTCTTGTAAAGAACTCGTTCTCGAGTTACTTTGTCGTAATGTGCAGTCCTCAGGTGCATAGTAGTCAAACAAATCTTGAATATTAAAAGTGTTTGAGATCCCCAAATCCTTCGGGAGGTCGATGACATAGGCATTGTTGTTTATCTTTCTCAGTATCTTCAGTGGCCCAATTTTCTTCTGTTTTAGTTTGTTGTAAGTTCCAGCTGGAAACCGTTCTTTCCTCAAGTGCACCATCACCAGATCTCCTTCTTGAAACTCTTTTGAACGCTTATGAATGTCTGCTTTAATTTTGTATTTGGCATTGGATTCTTCTAATTTCTTCTTTACCTCAGTATGCACTTCAATAATTCTCTCCTCCATATTGTCTGCAGCTATGCTTGTTCCTAGTAATTTGGGCAACACCACCAAATCCAGCGGGTGTTTTGGTGTTCTTCCATTGACAATTCAAAATGGCGATTTTCCCGTGGACCTGTTTGTTCTTCATGTTATTGAAAGCAAATTCAGCTTGTGCGAGTGCATAGTCCCACTGCTTTGGTTTGTCTCTTGCAAGACACCGAATGATGTTTACAAGTGTTCGATTCACCACTTCAGTTTGTCCATCAGTTTGTGGATAATAAGCACTACTAAATTGTAGAGACGTATCAAATCGCTTCCACAATGTCTTCCAAAAGTGACTTAGAAATTTTGTGTCACGATCAGAAGTGATAGTCTTTGGCACTCCATGTAGCCTTACAATCTCTTGAAAGAATAGATTAGCCACCCTTGTTGCATCTGCGGTTTTCTTACATGGAATGAAGTGTGCCATCTTGGAAAATCTGTTGACAACAACAAATACTGAATCTAAGCCTCGTTGAGTCCTGGGGAGGCCCAAAACAAAATCCATCGATAGATCCTCCCATGGGGCATTTGGCACAGGCAATGGGGTATAAAGGCCAGTGTTTTGAGAGCTTCCTTTGGCTGTTTGGCATACATAGCATCTTTGTACAAAGCGACCACCATCCCTTTTAAGTTGTGGCCAGTAGTAGCGCTCTTCAACTAGTGCAATGCTCTTGTCACGCCCAAGATGTCCTGCTAAGCCACTGCTATGCAACTCTTTCACCACCTTTTCTCTCAAGGAGCACCTTGGAATGCAAAGACGAGAACCCTTAAGAGAAAGCCTTCATGGAGATATAAATCACTTCTTTCTCCTGCTTGGCACTTTCTATACCCCTCTTTAAAATCTTCATCTTCAGCAAACAATTCCTTCAAATAATCAAACCCTTCAACTTCGTTGCTTAAAGTTACCATCAAGGCTGCCCTACGGCTCAAAGCATCTGCCACCTTATTTTTTTGTCCAGATTTGTGTTTCAAAACATAGGTGTATTGCTGTAAGAATGCCGGACCATCCACCATTGACGCGATTCAAGTCCTTCTGTTTTATCAATGAATTTCAAAGTTCGGTGGTAAGTATTATAGCCTGACACTCTCGTTGAATTAGATTAGTGCTTCCAATGACGACTGCTTGTTACAACAGCATTAAAATTCCAGCTCTATTTTGACACTTCTTTCGAGCTTCACTCACTTTTCACTATAGGAAGCTGCTGGCTTCCTTCCTGGGATCAACGGCTTCCACTTGTCCTAATGTACGAAGCATCACAATCTACCTCAAATAACTTCTCGAAGTTAGGCAATGCCAAAATAGGTGTAGTAGATAACTTCTCCTTAATCAACTCGAAGCATCTATTAGCTTCTTGAGTCCAGGAGAACTTGCGTTGCTTCAAACATTCAGTTATTGGTGCCAT
This sequence comes from Trichopus zeylanicus subsp. travancoricus, assembly GCA_005019695.1. Classification (NCBI taxonomy): domain Eukaryota; kingdom Viridiplantae; phylum Streptophyta; class Magnoliopsida; order Dioscoreales; family Dioscoreaceae; genus Trichopus; species Trichopus zeylanicus. The sequence goes on along the minus strand of RXID01021788.1, from coordinate 18,918 downwards.
AATGGAACTAAAGTTTTGACAAACCTCCGATAGAATGTCGCCAGACCATGGAAGCTTCTAACTTCTGATACACTTCTGGGTATAGGCCATTCCTTAATAGCTTTTACCTTTTCTTCATCAACATGAATGCCTTCAGCACTTACAACAAAACCCAAGAACACCAAGTGGTCAGTCATAAAATGGCATTTCTTTGAGTTGATGTACAACTTCTCCTTCTTCAGCACCGTAAGTACTTCTGTTAGATGCCTTTTATGTTCTTCTTCATTATGACTGTACACCAGGATATAATCAAAGTAAACAACAACAAAATGACCAATGAAAGGTTTGAGTACCTGATTCATCAATCGCATGAAGGTACTTGGTGCATTTGAGAGTCCAAAAGGCATAACAAGCCACTCATAAAGTCCTTCTTTTGTTTTGAAAGCAGTTTTCCATTCATCACGTGGCTTTTCTAATTCTGATTTGATGTATCACTCCTCAACTCTATCTGGAGAAAACTTTGACCACTTCCAATCATGTCAAAAACCCATGTCCTCTAAGCGAGGAATTGGGAATCTATACTTTACCGTGATTCGGTTGATAGCTCGACTATCTACACACATCCGCCAACTTCCCTCTTTCTTAGGTGTCAATAATGCTGGAACTGCACATGGGCTCATGCTGACTCTGACCATTCCTTTTCTGATCAACTCCTCAACCTTGTCTTGTAAAATTTGTGACTCTTTTGGACTCATTCTGTAGTGGGGCCGATTTGGTAAACTCGCTCCAGGAACAAGGTCAATGTGGTGCTGAATATCTCTCATTGGGGGTAGTTCATCAGGAAGATCATCGGGCATGTTCCTTGAATTCATCTAGGAAGGGTTGCAAGCCTTTTGGAGCTTCAGTGGGCATTGTCTCCATTCTTTTCTCAATCACAACAAATATTTGCGATGTCTCTTAGCCTCGTTTATAAAATTTTGCACAATCAGGAAGGAGTGACCCTTCTCTTGTAAACTTTTGGGTCGACGCTCTTCGCCAATGGGGGTAAGGATAATTTTCTTTCCATCTTTGAAGAAGATGTAGCGATTGTCTCCCCCACGATGTGTAGAATCTCTATCAAATTGCCAAGGTCTGCCAAGAAGAATATGGCATGCATTCATCTCCACAACATCACAGGTTACCTCATCCTTGTAGAATTTTCCAATGGAAAAACAAATTTGACACCGTTCAGTTACCTTGGTTTCACCAACCTTTTTAATCCAGCCGATCTTGTAGGGAGAAGGATGTGATTCTGTCTTCAATTGAAGCTTGTCAACCATAGTCTTGGAGATGATGTTTTCACTGCTTCCTCCATCAATAATCATGTCACAGATCTTGCCATTTACTGTGCATCGAGTGCGAAAGATATTGTGACGTTGTAGGTTTTCCTCTTGCTTTGGGATGTACATCAGATTTCGAACTACTAAAGATGACCTTTCACCATCAGGCTCCTCGAATATTCCATCTTCATAGTTTTCTTGATCACAAGCTAGGTCATCATCTTTTGAGTCATGTAAATTGTCAGCAACAAAATTATCTTCAATAGCCAAGTTCACAGGTTGTCGTGCTGGACAAACATTAGAACGATGTCCAAATCTTCCACAACGATAGCACTTTAGATCAGGATTTGAACTTGGGTTCTTTGCTGATGTGGCATTTCCTGATGGCCTTGTAGGTCTAGCTTCAAGACTCACTTGTGTGGGAGGTCGAGAAGGTTGTGTAGCTGCACCTCCATTAGGAATAGATTATGCTCCTTTTGAATTCTCACCAATGCTTCCTCCATCAATAATCATGTCACAGATCTTGCCATTTACTGTGCACCGAGTGCGAAAGATATTGTGACGTTGTAGGTTTTCCTCTTGCTTTGGGATGTACATCAGATTTCGAACTACTAAAGATGACCTTTCACCATCAGGCTCCTCGAATATTCCATCTTCATAGTTTTCTTGATCACAAGCTAGGTCATCATCTTTTGAGTCATGTAAATTGTCAGCAACAAAATTATCTTCAATAGCCAGTTCACAGGTTGTCGTGCTGGACAAACATTAGAACGATGTCCAAATCTTCCACAACGATAGCACTTTAGATCAGGATTTGAACTTGGGTTCTTTGCTGATGTGGCATTTCCTGATGGCCTTGTAGGTCTAGCTTCAAGACTCACTTGTGTGGGAGGTCGAGAAGGTTGTGTAGCTGCACCTCCATTAGGAATAGATTGTGCTCCTTTTGAATTCTCACCAATGGTTCTCCCCACCTGATTTCTGATGACAGGTCGCTCCAATTGGGACTCCACACGAGTTGCACTCCTCACAGCCTCATTAACCGTCCAAATAGGTTGTAAAGAAATCCTATTTGGATGGTTGTGCGTAGCCCACCGATGAATCTTGCCACTGATGAGATTCAGTCTCTATTAGATTATTACGTGTGATCGGCTGATAGAACTCCTCAGCCTATGCCTTCACACTGCGATTACCCTGTCGACAATTTTGATATTACTGAAAGAGTACCTGGTCATAATCTATGGGAAGGAATTGCTTTTCGAGAAGAGCCTTCATCCGTGGCCATGCTCGAATTGGAGCTTTATTTTGGCGTGCCTTTCCAACTGGATGCGTTCCCACCATGCTGATGCACCCCCCTTGAGTCGGTAAGCATCAAGCTTCACTTTCTTCGAATCTGGAATCTCCATGTAGTCGAAGAACCGTTCCACTTCAGCAAGCCAATCGAGAAAATCTTCGATCTGAAGTTGGCCATTGAAAGATGGGAGATCAATCTTCAAGCGAAAATCATGACATCTATCATGCTCAGAAACTGGTCGGTGAAGGATGTCTTCAACTTCTTCATCGCTGGAATTTTCAAGGATTTGTAAACCCTTTGGATTCACTTGCGGAGCCTTTCCTCGACCAATTGGATCGCGAGTCACTTCATCGATCCGTCGACGTGGTTGATTCATGCCTTCAAGTTGATCCATCCTCAGCATCAACCTTGCAAGTGAGTTTTGGATTGCCTCCATGGTCGAATCAAAATACTCACGGCTGATGTGATTACCCACAGGAGCACCGTCCCTAGGGTTGCTGCTGGTTGCGTCGTCGTTAGACATTAAGCAAGGAGAGCCTCGCTCTGATACCACTTGACGTAGCAACAAGCGTGGTAGACGAGGAAAACACCGTTGCCTCTGTTAAGAACTCCTTGAATCCACAAGGAAGAGAGAAAATTCACTAAAGTAGAACTTTATTGAGAATAAAAGTTGTCCCCCGTCCATAGGACTGAAGGCCTATTTATACAAATATCAGAAATCCAATTTGAGTAAGTTTCTGGCTTCCCAAGTCCTAAACTGAATATAACTCAGTTTAAACCCATTAATTGGGTTGGTAGAAGTTCTAAATAAGTTAACCTACGAAAATAAAATGCTAAATAAAGATTCATCCTTCCCAAGTCCTAAACTGAATAGGATTCAGTCCAAAATTGGTCTTGGGTTGGTGGAATCCGAGAATAAGACCTAAGACATCATAATAAAGAGAATTTTAAACATAGAAAGGTACTAAGTAAGGTAAATCCTAAGTTTAAATAGAAGAGTGAATCAAATCATTTGTCATGGCCCCTTGACTTCTGAATTAGCTTCTTTTGATATTCTTGAACTTCCTTTGAGTGTCCTACATCAATCCCCAACAAGTTTCCTGGAGCAAACTGAACTTTTTTCCTATGCTTATCAGCTGCTTGTTTGTAAGCTTCATTCTTCTTCTCAATTTGTCTCCGGATCCGTTCATGTAGCATCTTCATTGTTTTTTCTCTTTCATTACTATCAAAACAAACTCTTTCTTGCTCAGGAAGTGGAGTGAGATCAATTGGGGTGATAGGATTGAGGCCATAAATAATCTCAAATAGAGTACCCCCTGTAGTGCGATGAGTGCTACTGTTGTAGGCAAACTCTGCATGCGCTAGGTGTTCATCCCAACTCTTCAAGTTCTTGATTATCAAAGTTCTCAACAAGGTTGATAGAGTTCAATTTACCACCTCAGTTTGCCTATCAGTTTGCGGATGACATGTGGTGCTAAACAACAGCTTGATTCCTAACTTTCTCCCAGAAATAACTAAGGAACTTCACATCACAATCTGAAACAATACTTTTAGGAACTCCATGAAGCTTAATAATCTCTGTGAAGAATAAATCTGCAATGTGAGAGGCATCATCTGCCTTGTGACAGGAAATAAAATGAGCCATTTTTGAAAATCGGTCTCCTTTACCCTATGTGTTATTGGCTGCCCAAATATAAAGTCCATGCTCACATCAGTCCATGGGATTTCTGAAATTAGGAGACGGGTGTACATGCTCACATCCTTGAGAACTATTCTATGACTTGTCGTTATGACAAGCAATACATCTGTTAACAATAGCTCGCCCATTCTTTAAAATTCCTGGCCAATAGAAATTGTTCCTGTTGCATTGCCATAGTTCTTGTTAATCCCAAAGGGAGCAGCAAGACAACCACGATGAGCTTCTCGAATTAAAAGCTCTCTTAACAAAAACTCTGAGGAATGCATAATTTCTCAGCCTTGAAAAGAAAGCCATCATGTTTGCTGTCACACTGGCCAAACTTCTACCCTGAAATTTCGCCCGTGATAGCGCCAAGGTTCGCCCACCTCAGCCCGCCAAACTCGCACAAGCCCACAAGAGTATAGAGGAGAAGAGAAGTACAACAACCTTGCCAATCTTTTATTGCTCACATAAAAGGAAATACAACTCTTAATGCGGAGTGACACTACAAGTCTCTCTACCTGTGTGTGTCCCCAGCTTAATAGACCCCCTAGTCTATTTATAGTACACATATTTGGCTGTGAGTAACTACTGGAGATCATGGAGAACATGTTCCACATTGTTCTCCCTGCAGTTCAACTGCTGGAGGCCATGGAGAACATGCTCCACAATGTTCTTCTGGCAGTTAGTTGACTCTCTGAGCTGTTACCACCTATCCCACAAGCCCTCAATTGCCTCTTTGCTGGCCATGTGTCCCATGACAGTTGCAGCTCTGGTTCTCCAGCCTGCAGCCACGTGTCTTCATCCTGCGATGCCAAGTGTTCAGGCTGTTCACATGCTCCTGCAGCTCACTTTAGCCAATCTGTCCCGCTGCTCGCTCTGTAGGATTGTTTAGGCTGTTCGGGTCTCCATTCGAATATGTCATGACTCTGTCACTTGCTACTATGTGTGCTGCCTACACATATGTTGGAGGCAGTCCGTCGCCTCGCATGATCATGCGCTCCCTCGCGTGATACTCCTCGTAGTGGCACCGACCACCACAGCTGGTTGTTTGCTTATATGTGTGTGCTGCCCGTGCACACACGCACTGGAGGCACTCCATTACCTCTGAGATCATAAGGTCTGTTACATGATCTCGTTGTGGTGGCACCTACCACTCACAACGGGTGTGACAAACCAACCCCACCAGGAGAGTCCGACGTCCTCGTCGAAGTAGAGTCCATGTACTCCTTGATTTGTTTCTCGAACTGCCACAGTGTAGAGTCCTGCTCCCATGTGGCATCGGCCTCGCTGTCGCCTTTCCACTTCACAATAAAATCAGTTCGTCGATTCTTCTTGCTTTGCCCCATAGTCCGGTGTGCAAAGATATTCTCGACCTCCTTGTCGAACTGCTTTCGAATTACTGGTGGAGCTCTCCTTGCTTGCTGCCTATCTCCAAGCAAGTCCCTGTTGAAAGGTTTGAGAAAACTTACATGGAACGTTGGGTGTACCTTCAGCCTATCGGGTAGCTTCAACCGGTAAGCAACCTACCCGACTTTTTTCATCACCTCGAAGGGGCCATCATACCTTGGTACCAACCCATGATGTACAGTCTTGCTACCGATTTTCTTTCATATCTGTGGAGTAAGTTTCAGCAGCACCATGTCCCCGACCTGGAACTCCAATGAATGCCTTCGTTCATCTGCATGCCTCTTCATGCATTTTGCTACCTTGCGCAAGCTGTCCCGAGCTTGTTCTATCAGCTCCTCCTTCTCCTTGGCGAAGCAATATGCAGCAGGGCACTTTCCTTGGTCCGTCGATTGACCCAACTTGAGAGGAGTGAGAGGCTGCTATCCCATGACAAGCTCTGCAGGACTCATTCCTGTAGCCGACGACCTGTGGATGTTATAACAAAATTGGGCTGTGTCCAACAGCTCCAACAAATTCTGTTGGCTGGCCGTCACATAATGCCTTAAGTATTCCTCCACCAAGGCATTGATGTGCTCCGTTTGGCCATCCGTCTGCGGGTGATTAGCCGTAGAGAACTTCAACTCTAAACCTATCGAGTTGAAGAGTGTTGTCCAGAACCTGCCCGTGAATCGAGCATCTCGATCACTCACAATGTCTTTCGGGACACCAAAGTGCTTCACCACATGCTTGTAGAACAGCCCAGCTGCTACCTCAGCTGGACATGCATGTGGTGTTGGTATGAACACCGCATATACTTCGAGAGTCGGTCGATGACGACTAGCACTGAGCTCATCCCATCCACTTTGGGAAAGCCCAAAACAATGTCCATGGAAATGGACTGCCACGACTTCTCTGGAATAGGCAGGGGTTGCAGCAGCCCTGCCTGCTTTTTCCTCTCCGTCTTGTCGAGCTGGCACACAAGACAAGTCTTGACGTACATCTCGATGTCTTCCCCCATTTTTGGCCAATAGTATGACCTGGACAAGAGTGCCATCATCCTTTGCCCTCCAGGATGTCCTGCCCATTGAGGATCATGAGTCTCTCGCAGTAGCTCACGCCTCAGCCCTCCCGCCTTCGGGATGTACAACCTATTGCCTCTAGCATACAACAAGTTATCTTCAAGCCAATAATGCTTAATTACCCCTTCACGTACCTCTCCCCTGAGTTGGACGTATTCTGGGTTTGCGTCGGCTTGCTCTTTAACCCTCTCCAGTAGGGTTGACTGCACTGTGGATAGTGCAACTACGTAGCATTGCACCTCCCTTCGGCTCAATGCATCCGCCACTTGGTTCTGTCGTCCAAGTTTGTGCTCCCACATGAAATCAAACTCGGCCAAGAACTCCTACCACCGAGCTTGTTTGGGGGTCAATTTCTTTTGGGTCTTGAAGTAGGTGTTTGCAACATTGTCCGTCACAACCCTAAACTTTGTTCCCAATAGATAATGCCTCCAGGTGTCCAAGCAGTGCACCACTGCTGTCATTTCCTTCTCATGTGTGGTGTAGCGTTGCTCTGCATCCTTGAGCTTGCGGCTCTCAAACGACACTGGGTGTCCTTCCTGAACAAGAACTCCCCCAAGAGCACGATCTGAGGCATCCGTATGTACCTCAAATGGAAGCTCGAAGTTAGGCAATCGCAGCACCGGTTCTGTTGACACTGCTGCCTTCAGCTGGTCAAACGCCACTTGGCATGAGTCCGTCCATGCCCATTTTTGATCCTTTGTTGGGGCTGCCCAATCGATGATTGCCTAAACCTTCCTCTCATCCATTGTATTTGTCCCTTGCTCACCCTGTGCCCAAGGAACCTGATTTCCTTCCAACAGAACTCGTACTTCTCCTTCTTGACGAAGAGCTTGTATTCTCTAAGCTGAGAGAATACCTTTCTGAGGTGGTCAACGTGGTCTACCAATGTCTCCGAGTAGATGACAATGTCATCCAAGTATACCACCACGAATCGATCCAAGAACTCGTATAAGACTTCATTCATCAAGTTGCAAAAGGTTGCTGGAGCATTTGTCAATCCAAAAGGCATGACTAGGAACTCAAATAAGCCATACCTCATGACACATGTCGTCTTTGGCTCATCTCCCTCAGCAATCTGGACTTGCCAATACCCCGATCGCAAGTCCAACTTGGTGAAGTATGTCGCCTTGGCCAATCAATCGAACAAGTCACCTGCATTCGACACTGGGTACTTGTTCTTGATAGTCGCCTTGTGTAGTGCCCGATAGTCCACGCACATCCGAAGTGAACCATCTTGTTTCCGCTGAAACAACATCGGAGCACCATACGGGGCTTTCGACGGTTGGATTAATCCCGCATCCAACAGTTCATTGAGCTGCTTCCTCAGCTCCAAAAGCTCCGCATTTGCCAATTGATAAGGGGCCTGAGCTGGAGGTTTAGCACCTGGCTCCAGCTCAATCTTGTGGTCAACTGCCCTCCGAGGGGGAAGTTCGTTGGGCAGTTTTGATAGCATCACGTCCGTGTAATCCACCAGGATAGTTGCAACAACATCAGGTACCTCCACGACCTGATCCAGTTGTATCTCGATCAGTGCTGCAACATAGGTGGTCTCACCCCTCTTGAGACCTGCTTTCAGCTGTTGGGGAGACTGCATACCCGCTGCTGCAATTTTCCCTCCATACGCTGCCTGTATAAAGCATGGTGATTCCTCCGTAGAAATCAGCATACCTGATAAGTGAGGCACCAAGCTAGCCTTAGTTTGGAGGAAGAAGTCTATCCCCAAGATAAACTCAAACTCATGGAGCGCCGAGACTGTCACACTAATCTCTACCTCCCAAGCTCCAACTTTGAGGGTTGCACTGGCCATTCCATGAATCGGAGTTGGCCCAGAGTTTACCACCTTCACTTTCCATGAACTTGGTTGCACCTGCAAACCAAATTCACTCACCAATTTATGGGAGAAGAAGTTGCTGGTCGCTCCTGTGTCCAGCATAGCCAAAACAGGCCTCCCATTTAGTAGCACCGATGCATACATCAACCCTTTGCAAGGCGGCTGCCTTTCTGCCATCATTGAGTTGAGTAGCTGCAATGGATTCATGCGTGGTGTTGCCGCCACACCACGTCCTTCTTCCTCAGATTCCCTGAGAGTTAGAGAAGATAGCTTTTCCCTCCTTGGACATTCTCTTGCCCGATGAGGACCATTGCATATAAAACAGCCCTGCTCTCTGTTGGTGGGCTACAACTTGGACTGGCTTGGTTCTGCAACTTTCTTGCTCTTTCCCTCGGGCTTCTTCCCATCTTCCTTCCCTCCGTGGCCATCTTGGTGGTTGTCGTCAGCTTTCACCAAGCCTTCAACAGAAGCAATGGCCAAAGAAAGATCCCTCACTCCTTGCTGTCGGAGTTCAGCTTAAGCCCATGGCTACAATCTAGAAAGAAAGTTGTACAACTTGTCCTCCTCGGACATGTTGGTGATGTCAAGCATGAGGGAGCTGAATTCCCTCACATACTCCCTTATGGTCCCCAAATGCCGCAGCTTCTTCAGGGATTCTCACGCAACCCACCCTGTGTTGCACGGAAGGAACTGCTCCTTTAGTTCCTTCTTGAGGATCTCCCAATCCTCCAGCTGAGCTCTCCCAACTCGAGCATTCTCCGATGCTCTGGTACGCCACCATAATTTGGCATCTCCACTCAAGTACATGCTGGTGATGGTGACTTTCTCCCATTCCAGAATGTGAGCAGCCTTGAAGTACTGCTCCATATCCCACAAGAAGTTCTCCAACTCCGTTGCATTCCTGCAGCCATTAAAGGAATGGGGTTCTGGAACTCTTACCTTTGAAGGAGCCTTCAACAATGGAGTTTGCCACCGCTCTCTTTTTACCACCATCAAGTCCTGCTCCAAGGACTTTAGACTTGATCTCATGGAGTCCATGATCGCAGCATACCTTTCCTCCGCATCTTTCACCTCACTTGCAAGGGCCTCCTTGAGAGCAGCATTTTGCCTCTCTTGCCAAGCCAACTGCGCCCATAAGCTGCCCGCATCTTCGGTTGGAGGATTCCCCAGCATCTCCTCGATGCGAATCAACTGATCCTGAAACTCCACTTGCGTCACCATGGCTTTTGTTGATCTTGGCTTCCGCTGAACCAGTTTCTCACCAAACTGGGCTCTGATACCACTTGTCACATCGGCCAAACTTCTACCCTAAAATTTTGCCCGTGATGGCACCAAGGTTCGCCCACCTCAGCCCGCCAAACTCGCACAAGCCCACAAGAGTATAGAGGAGAAGAGAAGTACAACAACCTTGCCAACCTTTCATTGCTCACATAAAAGGAAATACAAATCTTAATGCGGAGTGACACTACAATTCTCTCTACCTGTGTGTGTCCCCAGCTTAATAGACGACCCCCTAGTCTATTTATAGTACACATATTTGGCTGTGAGTAACTACTGGAGATCATGGAGAATATGTTCCACATTGTTCTCCCTGTAGTTCAACTGTTGGAGGCCATGGAGAACATGCTCCACAATGTTCTCCTGGCAGTTAGTTGACTCGCTGAGCTATTGCCACCTATCCCACGAGCCCTCAATTGCCTCTTTGTTGGCCACGTGTCCCTTGACAGTTGCAGCTCTGGTTCTCCAGCCTACAGCCACGTGTCTTCAGCCTGCGACGCCAAGTGTTCAGGCTGTTCACATGCTCCTGCAGCTCACTTTAGCCAATCTGTCCTGCTTCTCGCTCTACAGGATTGTTTGGGCTGTTTGGGTCTCCATCCGAACATGTCGTGACTCCATCACTTGCTGCTATGTGTGCTGCCCGTGCACACATATGTTGGAGGCAATCCGTCGCCTTGCATGATCATGCGCTCCCTCACGTGATACTCCTCGTAGTGGCACTGACCACCACAGCTGGTTGTTTGCTCGTATGTGTGCTGCCCGTGCACACACATGCTGGAGGCACTCCATTGCCTCTGAGATCATGAGGTCCGTTACATGATCTTGTTATGGTGGCACCTACCACTCACAACGGGTGTGACATTTGCCATATTGATCCACAACTTACTATCACAGGAAGAATACATGGAAGAGAAATTTGGGTCTGTTTGGCACAACTCCTTTATCATTTCAAATGCAAGCAATTTCACATTGAGCATAAGGCAATGCATGTCTTCTGGATACTGCCACTACATTTGAACTGCCACATTTGTGCTTGATAACAGATGAAAATGATTGTAAGAACTCTATCTACCGAGCATGCCTTCTGCTGAGTTTACTTCTTTTAAATGCTTAATGACTCATAATCAGTGTGGATAAAGTCTGGTAGGGCTAAAATAGGAGCTGAACAAAGCTTCTTTTTGACAGCATTAGAACTCCTTTGAGTAGCTTCAGTCCATTTGAACTCTCCCTTCTTCAAACATTCAGTCAATGAAGCCATAAGACACCCCTGTACAAATCTTCGATAGAATGACGCAATCCCACGAAAGCTTCTAACTTCAGGGATGGAGGTGGGGATTGGCCACTGCTGAAAAGCACGAATCTCCTCTTCATCTACTTTGATTCCTTCATGGGAGATCACATAGCCAAGAAAATTTACTTGATTTTGAAAGAAGTGACACTTTTGAAGGTTACCATAAAGCCTTTCCTCTCTCAGCAGTTTGAACACTTGTTGAAGATGATGATCTCGGTTCTCAGCTATAGATCATGATATCATCAAAGTACACTACTACAAATCTACCAAGGAACTTTCTCAACGCATGATTCATTAGTCTCATAAAAGTACTAGGTGCATTAGAAAGTCCAAAAGGCACTACCATCCATTCATGCAAGCCATGCTTTGTTTTGAAGGCTGTCTTCCATTCATTACCTTCCTTCTTGCAAATCTGATGATAACCACATTTTCAAATCTATCTCAGAAAAAATTTTGGCATCCTGTAGCTCATCAAGAAAATCATCAAGTCTTGGAATAGGATAGCGGTACTTCACCATAATTTTGTTGATTGGTCAATACACATGCACATAGTTCCATCCTTTTTGGGAACAAAGTGCTGGTACAGATCATGGGCTCATGGACTCTCGAACATACCCCTTTGCAATAAGCTCTTCCACTTGCCGTTGCAGCTTCTTTGCCTCATCTGATTGCTTCTGTAAGCTGGCTTATTTGGAAGGGCAGCACCTGGAATAAGATCAATCCAGTGCTCAATTCCTCTTAGACGAGGGAGTCCAGGTGGCATTCTTCAGGAAAGATGTCCTTGAATGCATCAAGAACAGATTTGGCTAATAGAGGAATGGAGCAGTCCACATTCTCACCCTCTTCAACTATCAACAAAATGAACACTGATTCATCGTTGGAAATGGCTTCCTCAATTTGTGATTTGCTTGAGAAAAGACTCTCTTTATTTTCTTCTTCAAACTCTCCTTTAGGGATCTAATGTGGGCTAAGAGGAGCGAAAATAATGTTCTTGCCATCCTTTGAGAATAAGTGTTCTTAAAACCATCTTGCACTGATTTTCTATCAAACTGACCTGGTCTTCAAAGAATGATATGGCTAGCACTCATATATAGGAACAATATCTCAAAGCACTTTATCTTGGTAAGACTTGACAATAGAGAATAGAATCAGAGCTTGTTTAGAGACCTTTAAGCCATTGCAACTTGTAAGGTTGAGGATGACAACAAACTACAACAAAGAGAGCTGATGCTTGTACATACATTATTCAGGATTGATAGCAGGCTTCCGAGACTAGGGGTCAGGGGCGAATTGGACTGTAGCTACTTAGTCTTATCTGAGAGTCCAATCTCTTTGTATTGTGCTTTTTGTCTCTTTGAAACTGGTCTCTGCTCTAACTGCTTGAATGTTGGTCTTGCTAATAGTTGCTCACCTAACACTCAAACTCAGGAGGAAGCCAATCCAATAAGACTGACCTTTCCTAAAGTGGAAAAAGCTCTATTCACTAATCCTTTCTTTTTCCCTTCCCCATGCTTGCTCCTTTTGGAGTTCTCCACGACTCCATCTGTTCTCTCACTTTCCACTCTCTATCATTAGACTCTATCTCAATTGGATTTCCTTTCCTCCAAACCCACTAGTTTCTCTTTTCTTTCACTTTCTATGCTAGCTAGCTAGCATGCCCCACCCACCCCTACTGATTGGTGTTGAAGCAACAGTCCCTCCTCTTTGTGTTTATGGACCATAAACTATTGCATTGTTGTTTTTCATCTACCTGAGCACTAAAGCAATTGTCTGATAAGCCTCAATGCTCTCAACCTGATTTGGATCATTTGACTATGCCTCCACATTCTTTACAATGATAAGCTCAATCATGATGGTCCAAATCAGGTTCTCCATGCTCATGGTAGGGAATGATGTGAATGTAACCCTCAGCCCCAAGGAAGATTTGACCCTCATCAGCTAATTTCTTATTCTTGAAAAGAGAATTTTGATAAATTACATTGGCACTTTATCTCTTCTTCTTCCTTCTTATCTAAGTATCTCAACGCTGGAATTCCCAGTAATTTCTGTTTCTGTATCGGTCCTAAGGATGAACTCGTTCTACTGGCTCTCAGAAGCGAACGGTAATGGACACTTGCTTGTGGACCAGATGCAAGGCTAAGCCTTTGTTCTATTGGTTTGGTGACTGCTGAGAAGATGATTTCTTTTATGCCCATCAAAGGACTTTGTGATATGCTAATCCACAAATCAGTGAATCCGGGGACAAAGACTAGCTGCTGCTTTCGGCATTGAGATTAGCCAATGCTAGGCACTCAAAAGGAATCATGGCAGGGGACAGCATGGATGTCTACAAAGGTTTAGCTGTGAGAGGGAGTTGTGTTGTTTCGAGGAGAGAGCTGTTGTCACCTGTGTTGAGATTCCAGAGAATTTGAGAAAGCAACTGCTAAGACTGTTCCCACTCCTATACTAGCTAAAGTTCTTTCTTTATGACCTCCTTATTCTTGTATCCTTCTGCCCCATAGGAAGTTATGGCTCCTACTCAGTATAGATTATGGACCTTTTGCATGCCAGAATTGGCTGATGGCACAACAGGGTGGATGACATCAAGGAAAACCCTATGTATACCCAAAACTGTCAACAAGCTTGTGGATGACCCTAACTCATATTTTCATATCGTGCCTGACCTAACTTGGTGGGTACAGTTAGACATCCTTTGAAGACGAAGGGCTATTAGCTTCAGTTCTAGGAGGGGCTGCTGGTGGCTTTCTTCCCTAGCTTGTTGTGGGTGCTTTAGGATCACCACAGAGACTGAATTTACTAGATAAGAGCTAGGGGTGGCGGTGGGAGAAGATAGTGCTATTGGAAGCAGAAGAGAGAGAAGCAGATGTCGGGGCTCCCATAGAGTTAGGGCCCTAGGATGACAAAGTAACAAAGGCCTTTTTCTCAATTTTTGTGGATTGGAAGAATGTCTTTCTAGACTGGAACTCTGATAACATAGGTTCAGATTATCATTTAGCTTCAATTAGTCGCAAAAGTATGCAAAAGAAGAAATTCACTAGCTAGAGTATACTTCTCCTGCTTGTCCCTCATGATGCTATGGCTGATTGCTCCTGGGCTACTCTCGCTGGGGAAGGCCACAATGCAAGAGGCAAAGATCGCAATTCAGACTTTGAGGCCCAAGTTCTCATATGGAAAGATTCCTTGATTTTTTTCCGTATCAGTGCTGACTTGACCTAACAAGGGGCTAGTTCAGGTGCCGCATGCTTAGCAAGCAGAGTGCTAAGGCCATGAAAAAATGTTCTTGGTGGAAAAAAATGTGAGCAAAAGATCCCACTAAATCTAATTTGATCCATGGATCTAAGAAATAGTGATAATTCTTGATCTCCAAGTAGATCCCAGTACATTGTTTCGCATACCGCCACTATGGGATTTTTATCGTGCAGTGCTCTTCTGATGCAGCGGGAAGAGGGGGTATGAGGGGTCAGAGAAAGAGTGCCGTCTTCTCTTGATGCAGAGGGAGGAAGCACGAGAGATAGGGAGAAGATCACCGTCTTCACTTGATGCAGTGGGAGGAAGGCATGAGGAATAAGGAGAAGATCACCGTCTTCTCACCACGATAGATCCTTGAATCCACAAGGAAGATAAAAAGGGAACAAACCCAAAATAAGAGAATATTATTGATAGAAAAGTCTTCTTCCTTTTGTTACAACCTTGGGCTGTATATATAGCCTCTGATAAACTTAGAGTCCTACTCGGTATAGACTAAAAATAGGACTTAGACTCTACTAAGAATTCTACTTAACATATCTTAAATAAAGATATATAAATCCTATTCCTTATTGGGCTAGGACTGTTATTGACTCGGACTGATAAATAAATCCTAATTTTGATCAATATAAAATCCGAATTATCCAAAATAGTAAATAAGAGACTTGTAGGAATCGATCGCAGCTTTCCAACGGATAGTTATTTGCTGAATTTGGATCAATATCTTAGGAGATATGGCCTTTGGACTGTAGCTGTACGAATCTTGACGGATCCTGATTGGAGTTGGAATTCAACTTGGACTGGATCTCTAATTTTACTGTGAAAAAAGATGTAGTTGTCCTACATCAGACCCCTCCACTTGTAAAAGACTTGTCCTCAAGTCAAAGATTGGAGTCTCCCTTGGTGCAGTTGTGCTCCCCTTGAACTCTTTCCAACATAAAACTTGATGATGTAAACCAATAAGATTTCTTCGAGTAACATCTTCAGCACTTTGATTTCCTATTTTCCTTCGACACAATCACTTGAACTTTTGCAGGATTCCTTTTGACCTTATTTGGAATAAATTTTTTGTACACACCAACTTATGATTTGTTCTCATGCAATGAAAGTATTCTTCGCAAGTTTGCTGACAATTGCAACAATAATTTGGATATGCCATTGCAAATTTCGAATCTTGCATAGTGATAACTCCTGTAGAAATTTTCTCTAGTTGTTCAAGAGAGTTGGCTTTTGATGACTTCAAAGCATAATCTTGACTAGCACAGTCAATATTTTCACAAGTAGAAAACTCTTTCTTGCAGCCTTCAAGATTGTCAACTGATTCATATGAATTCTCATAGATAGTATCTTGAAAATTTTCTGTAACATCCAAAGCTACTTTTGTATGATCTTCTAATTCATCAAAGAAAGAATCTTTGGGGCTCTTAATAAATTCTTCACTAGTTTGTTTGTCTTCCACACGATCCACAGCCTCTTCTTTGACTTGATAATTCACTACTAGAGGAAAGTTACTAAGATGTGGAATTAATACCTCATGGTTGTCTCCATTGATTTCAATGCCAGAAGTCTTTGGATGAGAGATCTGTTTTACCTGATTTTGATCCCCTTTTGAGAACTTTATATTGAATAGTTTAAGCATCTTCAGCCATGAGCGAATTTTGGTTTGCCTTCACGTGTTCTTTGGACTTGAATTTGCTCCCACCAAGATGAAGCATAACCATCAAGCTTGTATTCAACAATTTTCACCTTCTTCTCTTCAGGAATCTCCATAAACTTAAAGAATTTCTCAACTTTATCAATCCAAATAAATAAATTCTCATAGCCATGAAAGTATGGAATATTCACCTCACCATGGTTTTGGTTTTCCTGAATAGATTCGTCTGTTGATCTCCAAGACATCGGACCGCGAGCCTCTTCGACGATCAATTGATGAACTTGGTTCTTAGTTTCAATCTGTTTCAAAGCTTCATACTTCCTAGTGATAGAAGCAAGAAAATTTTGTTTAATCAAATCTCGAATTTGATAATCTCCTAGATCACTGTCCATGGAGTTGTTGCCACCAACTACGATTAATGGAGTTGAGCTCAGGAACAATGTCGCTCTGATACCACTTGATGCAGCGGGAAGAGGGGGCACGAGGGGTCGAAGAAAGAGCACCGTCTTCTCTTGATGCAGAGGGAGAAAGCACGAGAGATAGGGAGAAGATCACCGTCTTCACTTGATGCAGCGGGAGGAAGGCATGAGGAATAGGGAGAAGATCACCGGCTTCTCGCAATGATAGATCCGCTTGATGTAGCCGGAGGGGGCACAAGGGATAGGAAGAAGATCACCGTCTTCTCACCACGATAGATCCTTGAATCCACAAGGAAGATAAAAAGGGAACAAACCCAAAATAAGAGAATATTATTGATAGAAAAGTCTTTTTCCTTTTGTTACAACCTTGGGCTGTATATATAGCCCTCTGATAAACTTAGAGTCCGACTTGGTATAGACTAAAAATAGGACTTAGACTCTACTAAGAATTCTACTTAACATATCTTAAATAAAGATACATAAATCCTATTCCTTATTGGGCTAGGACTGTTATTGACTCGGACTGATAAATAAATCCTAATTTTGATCAACATAAAATCCGAATTATCCAAAATAGTCAATAAGAGACTTGTAGGAATCGATCTCAGCTTTCCAACGGATAGTTATTTGCTGAATTTGGATCGATATCTTAGGAGATATGACCTTTGGACTGTAGCTGTACGAATCTTGACGGATCCTAATTGGAGTTGGAATTCAGCTTGGACTGGATCTCTAATTTTACTGTGAAAAAAGATGTAGTTGTCCTACATCATCTTCCCTTACTTATTTTATATAATACCCTGAATCCTCAACTAAGAAGGAAGAATTCACCTACAGACTCGATTGCTAGTAGTTGGAGGGAGAGATCAAAAGCCCACACTTAATACTCAGACCTAGCGTACTGTCAAAGAGAAATCAATCAACGTAGTGGCGAAGTATTAGAGCTTCAACTGTTCACTCTCACTCTCATTCCTTGAGTAAGTTGGAAACAGTTTTGGTCAATCCACTCCTTTTAGGGCTAGTCTCAGGTCATACTGGACTTTTGACTGCCATTTCTCATCTGACTGCTTAAGCTCTAACCCTCAGCTTTTGTGAGACTAAATGATGTCCCCTGGGTGAAAGGGGCAACTATTCTCTTTCTTTCATAAATCATTCTGATAATTTCTCCTTTTTGGTCCCTGGGTTAGTTCATTATCTACACAATTCTTGAAGCTCTTTCTTGCTTTTCGAAGGCCAGGTTTGAGTTCAGTTGCGGGAAGGAGAGGAGGGAAAGCGAAGTGATTCATTGTACAGATATAAGTAGTTTGACGGTGAGGAAGAGCTTGAATAAGAAAGGATCCATCTGACCCAACTCCCTTCTTTCACTAGGAGCAGCAGTCATGACACAATCTCACACTCCAACAAATGGAACATGATGCCTATATCACGCCTCTCTATCTCTCAATTCCCTATCCTGTGCTTCAGAAGGTCCCCAGTTTCTCGGCTGCACCTCTAGGTGCATTTAGTATAAAGAACAACTTGAACAACTTAGTTTTTCTGGTTTGAAAAATATTTTGTGTTTGCTCTTCATCACACAATTAACCTGCATATTTGAAGGTCCTCCGAATCACAAGCATTTTGCCTTCATTAGTCACTGTTTGGTTCATTCTCTCATTCTTCCGGAATTTCTTCTTCATGGTCAGAGTTTTCATTAGCAAATTCTTCTATAGTCATCACCTTTCAGTCGGAGCATTCTGAAGCAATGTGGCCATGACCGAGACATTTGAAGAGCTTGATCTGGTTGTTCTTCTTTTGAAGTTGAGAGGCACCCTCCTGCTCCTTTTCTTCCTTTGACTTAAGAGGACTCACCCTTTGAAGAACCTCCCTTGTTAGAAGAGCCTTTGTCACCAATTCTAAAAGAGGATCTTTTAGACACCTTGATTTGTTTCTCTACCTTGATAGCCAGCTTAATGACAACTTGAAGGGCAGAGAGTGCTACAACTCCACCACATTGACAATTTCCTTGTTCAGTCTCCCAAGAAACCGTGCAAGTCTGCTCTTGTGGTTCATTCAAATTGCACCTCAGCATTAAAGCCTCAATTTCTTGAATATAATCTTCAGCATTTAGATTATGTTGCTTCAGCCCTTCAAATATATCTCTTGCTTGTAGTTATCTGGAATGAAACATTTCTACATCAAATGCTTCATTTTGACCCAGCCCTTTATGCCATGCTTGCCATCACATTTCTTTGAGCTTTAAGTTTTCCCACCATAAACTAGCATACTTTGTTAGTTTGCAATGCAACCATAGACTAGCATACTTTGTTAGTTTGCAATGCAGCCATCTTGTATCTTCTTCTTCTTCTTCTTCTTCTTCTTCTTCTTCTTCTTCTTCTTCTTCTTCTTCTTCTTCTTCTTCTTCTTCGCTTCTCCTTCTCCTTCTGCTTCTGCTTCTCCTTCTTCTTCTCCTCCTCCTTCTCCTTCT
>RXID01021787.1:96271-163830 GCA_005019695.1 Trichopus zeylanicus subsp. travancoricus | reverse complement strand
GTAGTAGTAGTCGTAGTAGTAGTAGTAGTAGTAGTAGTAGTAGTAGTAGTAGTAGTAGTAGTAGTAGTTAGTTAGTAGTAGTAGTAGTAGTAGTAGTAGTAGTAGTAGTAGTAGTAGTAGTAGTAGTAGTAGTAGTAGTAGTAGTAGTAGTAGTAGTAGTAGTAGTAGTAGTAGTAGTAGTAGTAGTAGTAGTAGAATAGTAGTAGTAGTAGAATAGTAGTAGTAGTAGAGGTAGTAATAGTTGGAGTATTTGTAGGAATTGAAATAGTATTAGTAGTAGTAGTTGTTGTAGTGGTAGTGGTAGTAGTAGGAGCAGTAGTCACAGTTGGAGTTGGTGTTGGTGTAGTAGTAAGAGTTGTAGTAGTAGCTATAGTGGTAGCTGTAGTAATAGTGGCAGTAGCTCGACTACTAGTTGTTGTTGTAGTAGTAGTAATTGCAGTAATATTAGTAGTAGTAGTAATAGTAGTAGTAGTAGTAATAGCAATAGCAGCAGCAGAAGTAGTAGTAGGAGTGTAAGGAGTGGTAGTAGTAATAGCAGTAGTAGGAGGAGTATTAGGATTAGTAGTGGTATTAGTAGTAGTAGCATTAATTATAATCGTAGGTGTAGTAGTGCCAACAACAGGAGCAGTTGTAATTGTAGTAGTTGAAGTCGTAGAAGTAGTAGTAGCAGCTGCTGTAGTTGTTGTTGTTGTAGTAGTAGTAGTAATAGTAGTAGTAGTAGTGGTAGTAGAAGTAGTAGTATTAAGAGCAATACTTATAGCAGTAGTAGCAATAGTAGCAACAGTTGTAGTAGTAATAGCAAATGCACTAGCAGTAGGAGTAGGACTAGGAGTTGAAATAGCAATAGTAGTACTAGTACTGGCAGTAGCAGTAGTAGTAGTAGTAGTAGCAGCAACAGCAGTAGTAGAATTAGTAGTAATAGTAGTAGTAGTTGTTGTATTAGTAATAGTAGTATTAGTAGTTGTAGAAGTAGTAGTACTAGTAGTAGTAGTAATAGTCATCGTAGTAGTAGTCGGAGTGGTAGTAGTAGAGTGGCAGTTGAATAGTAGTAATTGTAGTAGTAGTAGAAGTCCTAGTAGTAGTTGTAGGAATTGTAGTAGCAAAGTTGTAGTAGTAGCAGTTGAAGTAGTAGTCGTAGTTGTTGTAGTAGTAGTAGTTGTTGTTGTTGTTGTATTAGTAGTAGTAGTAGTAGTAACAGCAGTAATAGTAGTAATAGTAGGAGTAGTAGTAGGAATTGGAATAGTATTTGGAGTAGTAGTACTTGTAGTGGTAGTGGTAGTATTAGTTGGAGAAGTGCTCACAGTTGGATTTTTAGTACGTGTGGTAGTAGCATTAGGAGTCATAGTAGTAGACTAGTAGTAGTGGCAATACTGGTAGCAGTAGTAGTTGTAGCAGCAGCATGTATAGTAATAGAAGTTGTAGTAGTAGTAGTAGTAGTAATCATAGTATTAATAGCCGCAACAGTTGTGGCAGTGGTTGTTGTTGTAGTAGTGTTAGTAGTTGTTTTTGTGATAGTAGTAGTAGTCATAGTATTAGTAGCATTATTTCAATCAGCCCTAGCAGTAGTAGCAGTAGCAGTAGTAGTAACAGGAATAGCAGCAGCAACAGTAGTAGTTATAGTAGTAGGAGCGCTAGGAGTAGTAGTAGAATTTGGAGTAGTAATGGTAGTAATAGTAGTAGTAGTAGCAGTAGTAGAAGGATTATTAAGATTAGTTGTCGTATTCATAACAGTAGCAGCAATACTAGTAGTAGGAGTTGTAGTAGTAGCAGTAGTTGTAATAATAGTAGTAGTAGTTATTGTAGTAATAGTGTTAGTGTTAGTAGTAGTAGTACTCATAGTAGGACTAGTAGTGGTAGAAATTATGCTAGTAGTAGAAGTAGTAGTAGTGGTAGTAGTAATAGTACTATTAGTAGTAGTAGCAATAGTAGTAGTAGTAGTAGTAATAGTAGTAGTCATAGGAGCAGCAGCAGCAGCAACAACAGTAGTGGAAGTAATAGTAGCATTTGAAGTCATAGAAGCAGTGGTCGTAGTAGTATTAGAAGCCGTGGTAGTAGTAGCAGCAGTAGTTATTGTTGTAGTTGTCGGTTTAGTAGTCGGCTTAGTTGTAGTGGTGGTGGTGATGGTGGTGGTAGTAGTAGTAGTAGCAGTAGTAGTAGTAGCAGTAGTGGTATTAGTAGTAGTAGTAGTAGTAGTAGTAGTAATAGTAGTAGTAGAAGTAGTAGTGGTAGCAGCAGCAGCAACAGCAGCAGTGGTAGTAGTAGTATTAGGGGCAATAGTAGTAGTAGTAGCGGCAATAGTAGCAGCAATTGTTGTCTTAATAGTAGCTACACTAGTAGTAGTAGTAGTTGTAGTAATAATAGTAGTAGTAGTAGTAGTAACTGCAATAGAATTAGCAGTACTAAAAGTAGTATTAGTAGTAGTAGTGGTAGTCTTAGTGTTAGGAGTAGGAGTAGTTGTAGCATAGCATTAGTAGAAATAGTAGTTGTAGTAGTAGTAGTAGTAGTCTTAGTAGTTGTACTAGGAATAGTAGTAGCAGAGTAGTAGTAGCAGCAGTAGAAGTAGTAGTAGTAGTAACAGTAGTAGTAGTAGTAGTAGTAGTAGTAGCAGTAGTAGTCGTTGTAATAATTTTACTAATAGTAGGAGCAGTAGTAGGAATTGGGATAGTATAAGGAGTATTAGTAGTTGTAGTGGTACTGGTAGTAATAGTAGGAGTTGTAGTCACAGTTGGAGTTGGAGTGGGTGTAGTTTTAGCATTAGAAGCCATAGCAGAAAACTTGTAGTGGTAAGAGTTGTAGTAGTAGCTATAGTGGTAGCTATAGTTGTAGTAGAAGCAGCAGGAGTAGCAGCAGCAGCTGTAGTATTAGTAATAGTAGTAATAGTAGTAGTTGTTGCAGTAGTAGTACTAGCAGCCATAGTAGTATTAATTGGTGTAGTAGTATTAGCAGTAGCAGTAGTTGCAGTAGTAGTTGTAGTAACAACAGCAGCAGTAGTAGTTGTAGGAGAGAAAGGAGGGGTAGTAGTAATAGTAATAGTAGTAGTAGGTGTAATAGGATTAGTAGTAGTAGTAGGAGCAGTAACAATAATAGTAGCAGTTATTATGTTATTAGTCGCAGTAGTTGTCGTTCTAGTAATAGTAGAAGTAGTAGTTGTTGTTATTGTTGTTGTATTTATAGCAGTTGTAGCGGAAGGAATAGCAGCAGCAACAGCAGCAGTAGTAGTAGAAATGCTAGGAGTAGTAGTAGTAGGTGGAGTACTAGTAGTAGTAATAGTAGTTGTAGTAGGAGTAGTAGTAGGAGTATTAGGAATTGAAGTAGTATTAGCAATACTAGCAGTAACACTAGTAGTGGCAGTTGTAGTGACAGTTAGTGTAGGTGTAGGAGTAGTAGTAGTAGTATTAGGAGAAGCACGAGTAGTAGTTGCAGTAGTTGTTGTTGTAATAGTACTAATAGTAGTAGTAGTAGTAGCAGTACTAGTAGTAGTTGTAGTAGTAGTTGTAGTATTGATTGGAGTAGTAGTAGCAATAGTAGTTATAGTAATACCAGTAGCAGCGATAGTAGTCGCAGTAGTTGGTGTGTAAGGAGTGGTAGTAGTAATGGCAGTAGTACGAGTATTAGGATTAGTAGTAGAATTAGTAGCAATAGCAGTAATAGTTGTAGTTAGAGTAGTAGTGGAAGTCGGTGTAGCAGTAGTAGTAGTAGTAAGATTAGAAGTAGCAGTTGTAGTAGTTGTTATTGTTGTTGCAGCAATAGTAGAATTAGCAGTAGTAGTATTTATAGCCGCAGTAGTAGTAGTAGTCACAGTAGTTGTAGCCGGAATAGCAGCAGCAGCAGTAGTAATAGGAGTGCTAGGAGTAGTAGTAGTAGTAATTGTAATCGTGGTAGCAGTAGCAACGGTATTAGTAGGCATATTAGGATTAGTAGTAGTATTAATAACAGTAGCAGTAATACAAGTGGAAGGAGTCATAGCGCTAGTCGATGTAGGAGTAGGAGTAGTAGTAGGCGGAGGAGGAGGAGGAGGAGTAGCAGTAGCAGCAGTAGTAGTTGTTGTTATTGTTGTAGTAGTAGTAGTAGTGTTAGTAGTCGTAGTACCCGTATTAGGAGTAGTAAGAGTAGCAATTGGGCTAGTAGCATAAGTAATAGTAGTAGTGGTAGTAGTATTGGTAGTTGTAGTAGTAATTATGCTACTAGTAGTAGTAGTAGTAGTAGTAGTATTAGTAGTTGTAGTAGCAATCGTAGTAATTGTTGTAGTATTAGTAGTGGTAAGAGCAGCAACAGCAATAGTACTTGTAGTAATAGTAGTAGTTGAGGTTGTAGAAGTAGTAGTAGTAGCAGCAATATTTGTTGTTGTAGTTGTCGAATTCATTGTAGGAGTAGTTGTAGTTATAGTAGTAGTAGTAGTACTACTACTAGTACTAGTAGTAATAGTAATAGTAGTAGTAGTAGCAGTATTAAAAGCGATAGTTGTAGCTTTAGTACCGATAGTAGAAGCTATTGTAGTAGTAATAGCAGCTGCACTAGTAGTAGTAGTAGGAGGTGGAGCAAGAATAGTAGTAGTAGTTTTTGTTGTTGTAGAAGCAGTAGCAGTAGCAGTAGTAGTTGAATTAGTAGTAGGAGTTGTAGTAGTCGCAATAGTAGTAGTAGCAGTAGTAGTAGTAGCAGCAGCTGTAATAGCAGCAGCAGTACTAAAAGTAGTATTTGTAGTAGTACTAGTAGTAGTCGTAGTAGTAGTAGTAGTAATAGCAGTAGTTGTTGTTGTAGTGGTAGAAGTCATAGTAATAGTAGTAGGAATGGTAGTAGTAGAGCAGTAGTAGTAGTGGAAGTAGTAGTAGTAGTAGTTGTAGTAGTGGTAGAAATAGTAGTAGCAATAGTAGTAGTAATTGTAGTAATAGTAGGAGTAGTAGTAAGAATTAGAATATTATTAGGAGTAGTAGTAGTTGCAGTGGTGGTGGTAGTAGTAGTAGTAGCAACATGAATAGTAGTAGAAGTAGTAGTAGTAGTAGTAACAGCTTTAGTAATAGTATTTTTAATAGTAGCAGCAATAGTAGTTGTAGTGGTAGTAGTTGTAGTAGTTGTAGTAATAGCAGAAGTAGTAGTAGTAGTATTAGTAGTAGTATTTATAATAGTAGTAGTGGTAGTAGTTGTAGCAGTCGTTGTAGCGAGAATAGCAGCAGCAACAGTACTAGTATTAGTAGTTGGAGTGCTTGCAGTAGTAGTAGAATTTGGAGTAGTATTTGTAGTTATAGTAGTAGTCATAGCAGTAGTAGCAGGAGTATTAGGATTGGTAGTAGTCGTAGTAACAGTGGAGGTAATACTAGTAGTACGAGTTGTAGCGACAGTCGGTGTAGGAGTTGGAGTAGTAGTAGGAGTAGGAGTAGGAGTAGAAGTAGTAGTAGTAGTAGTATTAATGTTATTAGTAGTAGTACCCATAGTAGGAGTAGTAGTGGTAGCAAATGTGCTAGTAGTAGAAGTAGTAGTATTAGTAGTTGTAGTAACAGTAGTAGTAATAATAGAAGTTGTAGCGGTGGTAGGAGCAACAGCATCAACAAAAATAGTAGAAGTAATAGTAGTTGTTGAAGTCGTAGTAGTAGTAGGAGGAGAAGAAGAAGTCATGGTTGTAGTAGCAGAAGTAGTTGTTGTTGTAGTTGTCGGATTAGTAGTAGGCGTAGTTGTAGTAGTAGTAGTAGTAGTAGTCGTAGTAGTAATAGTAGTAGTAGTAGTAGCAGTTGCAATATTAAGGGCAATAGTAGTAGTAGCAGTTGCAATATTAAGGGCAATAGTAGTAGTAGCAGTAGCAATAGTACTAGCTCTTGTAGTGGTAATTGTAGCTGCACTAGTAGTAGTAGGAAGAGTAGGAGTAGGAAGAGTAGTAGTACTACTAATAGTAATTATAGTAGTAGTAGCATGAGCAGTAGTAACAACAGCAGTAGCAGTAGAAGTAGTAGTAGAAGGAGGAGTAGTAGTAGTAGCAGCAATAGTAGTATTGGTAATATTAGTAGTAGTTGCAATAGTAGTATTGGTAGTATTAGTAGTAGTTGCAATAGTATTAGCAGTACTAATAGTAGTATTAGTGGTAATAGTAGTAGTAGGAGTAGTAGTAGTAGAGTAGTAGTAGTAATAGTAGTAATAGTAGAAGTAGTAGTAGTCGTAGTAGTAGTAGTAGTAGTCTTAGTAGTATTAGTTGGAATAGTAGTACCATAGTAGTAGTAATAGTAGTAGTAGTAGCAGCAGCAGCAGTTGTTGTGTTAGTGTTAGTGGTAGTAGTACCCGTTGTCAGAGTAGTAGGAGTAGAAATTGTGCTAGTAATAGTAGTGGTGGTAGTAGTAGTATTATCATTAGTAGTACCGGCAACTATGCTAGTAGTAGAAGTAGTAGTAGTAGTAGTATTACTAGCTATAGTAGTAATAGTAATAGTAGTAATAGTAGTAGTAGTGGTAGGAGCAGTAGCGGCAACAACATAAGCGGTTCTAATTATAGTAGTTGAAGTCGTAGAAGTAGTAGTAGCAGCTGCTGTAGTTGTTCTTGTGGTTGTTGGATTAGTAGTTGGAGTAGTTTTAGTAATAGTAGTTGTTGTTGTTGTTGTAGTAGTAGTAGTGGTAGTAGAAGTAGCAGTATTTAGAGCAGTAGTTATAGTAGTAGCAGCAATAGTAGCAGCAGTTCTAGTACTAAAAGCAGCTGCACTTGCAGTAGGAGTAGGAGTAGGAGTTGGAATAGCAAAGAGTAGTAGTAGTACTAGGTATAGTAGTAGAAGTAGCAGCAATAGCGGTAGTAGAATTAGTAGTAGTAGTAGTAGTAGTAGTAGCAGTATTAGTAACAGTAGTATTAGTAGTAGTAGTAGTAGTAGTAGTAGTAATAGTCATCATAGTAGTAGTAGGAGTGGTAGTACTAAGAGTGGTAGTAGTAGAGTAGTAGTAGAATAGTAGTACTTGTAGTAGTAGTAGAGGTCTTAGTAGTAGTAGTAGAAATTGTAGTAGCAGAGTTGTAGTAGTAGAAGTTGAAGTAGTAGTCATAGTTGTTGTAGTCATAGTAATAGTAGTAGTGGAAGTAGTAGTATTAGTAGTAGTTGTATTGGTCGTAGTAGTAGTAATAGTAGTAATAGTAGTAATAGTAGGAGTAGTAGTAGGAATTGGAATAGTATTTGGTGTAATGGTACTTGTAGTGGTAGTGGTAGTAGTAGTTGGAGAAGTAGTCATAGTTCTATTTTGAGTATGTGTGGTAGTAGCTTCAGGGATCATAGTAGTAGACTAGTAGTAGTAGTAGTTGCAGTAGCAGTATGAATAGTATTAAAAGTTGTAATAGTTATGGTAATAGTAGTATTAATAATCGCAATAGTTGTAGCAGTAGTTGTAGTAGTAGTAGTGTTAGTAATAGTTATTTTTGTAATAGTATTAGTAGTAGTAGTAGTAGTAGTAGTAGTAGTAGCAGCAGTATTTATAGCAGCCGTAGTAGTAGTAACAGTAGCAATAGTACTAGCAGGAATAGAAGCAGCAACAACCGTAGTTGTAGTAGTAGGAGTGCTAGGAGTAGTAGCAGAATTTGGTGTAGTAAGGGTAGTAATAGTAGTAGTAGTAGCAGTGGTAGCAGGATTATTAGGATTAGTTGTCGTATTCGTAACAGTAGAAGCAATACTACTAGGAGGAGTTGTAGCGATAGTCAGTGAAGGAGTAGGAGTAGTAGTTGGAGTAGTAGTAGTGATAATAGTAGTAGTATTAGTAGTAGTAGTAGTAATAGTAGTAGTGTTAGTGTTAATAGTACCCGTTGTAGGACTAGTAGTAGTCGCAATTGTGCTAGTAGTAGAAGTAGTAGTAGTGGTACTAGTAGTATTAGTAGTTGTAGAAGCAATAGTAGTAGTAGTAGTAGCAGTAATAGTAGTAGTGGTAGGAGCAGCAACAACAGCAACAGTAGTAGAAGTAATAGTAGTAGTTGAAGTCATAGAAGTAGTAGTCGTAGTAGTATTGGAAGTCATGGTAGTAGTAGTAGTAGTACTACTAGTGGTAGTAGTAGTAGTAGCTGCAATAGCAGTAACAGTACTAAATGTATTATTAGTAGTAGCAGTGGAAGTCTTAGTATTAGTAGTAGGAGTAGTAGCAGCATAGCAGTAGTAGTAATAGTAGTAGTAGTAGTAGTAGTAGTAGTAGTCTTAGTAGCTGTAGTAGGAATAGTAGTAGTAGTAGCAATAGAAGTAGTAATAGTAGTGGTCGTAGTAGTAGTAGTAGTAGTAGTAGTAGTAGTAGTAGTAGTAGTAGCAGCAGCAGCAGTTATAGTAGTAGTAGTAGTAGTAGTAGTAGTAGTAGTAGTAGTAGTAGTAGTAGTAGTAGTAGTAGTAGTAGTAGTAGTAGTAGTAGTAGTAGTAGTAGTAGTAGTAGTACTAATAGTAGGAGTAGTAGTAGGAATTGGAATAGTATTAGGAGCAATATTAGTTGTAGTGGTAGTGGTAGTAGTAGTAGGAGCTGTAGTCACAGTTGGAGTTGGAGTGGGTGTAGTAGTAGCATTAGAAGTCATAATAGCAAACTAGTAGTAGTAAGTGTTGTAGTTGTAGCTATAGTGGTAGTTGTAGTAGTAGTAGCAGTAAGACTAGTAGTAGTAGCTGCAGTAGTAGTAATAGTAGTAATAGTAGTAGTTGTTGTAGTAGTAGTACTAGTAGCCATAGTAGTATTAATAGGAGGTGTAGTAGTAGTAGTACCAATAGTTGTAGAAACAGCAGCAGCAGCAATAGTAGCAGTAGTTATAGGAGAGAAAGGAGTGGTAGTTGTAATAGCAGTAGTAGTAGGAGTAATAGGATTTACTGTAGTATTAGTAGCCGTAGCTGTAATAGTCGTAGTTATTGTATTGTTAGTCGTACTAGTTGCTGTTGTAGTAATAGTAGATGTAGTAGTAGTAGTTGTTGTTGTTGTTGTATTTATAGCAGGAGTAGTAGTAGTAGTAGTAGCAGTACTAGTGGGAGGAATAGCAGCAACAGCAGCAGTAGTTATAGTGGAAGTGCTAGGAGGAGTAGTAGTAGGAGTACTAGTAGTAGCAATAGTAGTTGTAGGAGTAGTAGTAGGAGTTTTAGGAATAGTAGTAGTATTAGTAATAGTAGCAGTAACACTCGTAGTAGCAGTCGTAGCGATTGTTGGAGTAGGAGTAGGAGTAGTATTACGAGTAGCACGAGTAGTAGTAGCAGTAGTTGTTGTTGTAATAGTAGTAATAGTAGTAGTAGTAGTAGTAGTAGTATTAATTGGAGTAGTAGTAGTAGTATTAGTAGTAATAGTAGTACTAGCAGTATCAGCAGTAGTAGTAGCAGTAGTAGTAGCAGTAGGATTAGTAGTAGTAGTAGCAGTAGTAGTAGTAATAGCAGTAATAGTAGTAGTTGTTGTAGTAGTAATACTAATAGCCATAGTAGTATTAATAGGAGGAGGAGTAGTAGTTGCAGTTATAGTTGTAGTAACAGCAGTAACACTAGTAGTAGCAGTCGTAGCAACAGTTGGAGTAGGAGTAGGAGTAGTAGGAGAAGGAGTAGTAGTAGTAGTATTAGTTGTAGTAGTAAAGGTATTACGAGAAGCACGAGTAGTATTAGCAGTAGCAGTTGTTGTTTCAATAGTAGTCCGTAGTCGTAGTCGTAGTATTAGTAGTAGTAGATAGTAGTATCGTAGTAGTAGTAGTAGTATTAGTAGTCATAGTAGTAGTAGCAATAGTAGTAGTAATAATATTAGTCGCAGCAGAAGTAGTAGCAGTAGTAGGTGTGTAAGGTGCGGTAGTAGTAACAACAGTAGTAGTATGAGTATTAGGATTAGTAGTAGAATTAGTAGCAATAGCAGTAATAGTAGTAGTTGTAATAGTAGTGGAAGTCGGTGTAGGAGTAGTCGTAGTAGTAGGATTAGAAGTAGCAGTAGTAGTAGTAGTTGTTGTTGTAGTAGTAATAGTAGAATTAGAAGTAGTAGTATTTATAGCAGTAGTAGTAGTAGTCGTCGCAGTAGTAGCAGCCCGAGTAACAGTAGCAGCAGCAGTAGCAGTAGTAGTAGGAGTGCTAGGTGTAGTTGTAGTAGTAGTACTAATTGTGGTGGCAGCAGCAATAGTAGTAGTAGGAGTATCAGGATTAGTAGTAGTATTAGTAAGAGTAGCAATAATACTAGTAGAAGGAGTCATAGCGACAGTCGATATAGGAATAGGTATAGTACTAGGCGGAGGAGGAGTAGGCAGAGGAGGAGTAGTAGTAGTAGTTGTTATTGTTGTTGTTGTTGTTGTTGTAGTAGTAGTAGTTGTAGTAGCAGTAGTAGTAGTGTTAGTGTTAGTGGTCGTAGTACCCTATTTGGAGTAGCAGGAGTAGCAATTGGGCTGGTAGTAGAAGAAGTAGTAGTAGTAGTAGTATTGTTAGTTGTAGTGGCAATTATGCTAGTAGTAGTAGTAGTATTAGTAGTTGTAGTAGTAATAGTAGTAATAGTTGTAGTATTAGTAGTGGTAAGAGCAGTAGCAGCTGCAATAGTAGAGGTAGTAATAGTAGTAGTTGAGGTCGTAGAAGTAATAGTAGTAGTAGCAGTATTTGTCGTTGCAGTTGTCGTATTAGTAGTGGGATTAGTTGTAGTTGTTGTTGTTGTTGTAGTAGTAGTAGTAGTAGTAGTAGTAGTAGTAGTAGTAGTAGTACTAGTAGTACTAATAGTAATAGTAATAGTAGTAATAGTAGTAGCAGTATTAACAGCAGTAGTTGTAGCTGTAGTACCGATAGTAGCAGTATTAACAGCAGTAGTTGTAGTTGTAGTTATGGTAGAAGTAGTAGTAGTAGTAGTAGTGGTGGTAATTGTAGTAATAGTAGGAGTAGTAGTAGGAATTAGAATAGTATTAGGAGTAGTAGTAGTTGTAGTGGTGGTAGTAGTAGTAGTAGTAGCAACATGAATAGTAGTAGAAGTAGTAGTAGTAGTGGTAATAGCTTTAGTAATAGTAGTATTAATAGTAGCAGCAATAGTAGTTGTAGTGGTAGTAGTAGTAGTTGTAGTAATAGCAGAAGTAGTAGTAGCAGCAATAGTATTAGTAGTAGTATTTATAGTAGTTGTAGTGGTAGTAGTTGTAGCAGTAGTTGTAGCGAGAAAAGCAGCAGCAGCGGTAGTAGTATTGGTAGTTGGAGTGCTTGCAGTAGTAGTAGAATTTGGAGTAGTAGTTGTAGTAATAGTAGTAGTCATAATAGTAGTAGCAGGAGTATTAAGATTGGCAATAGTAGTAGTAACAGTAGAGGTAATACTAGTTGTATGAGTCATAGCTACAGTCGGTGTACGAGTCAGAGTAGTAGTAGGAGTAGGTGTAGGAGGAGGAGTAGTATTAGTGTTAATGTTTGTAGTAGTAGTGCCCGTACTAGGAGTAGTAGTGGTAGCAAATGTGCTAGTAGTAGAAGTAGTAGTATTAGTAGTTGTAGCAATAGTAGTAATAGTAGAAGTTGTAGTAGTGGTTGGAGCAGCAGCAACAACAGCGATTGTAGAAGTAATAGTAGTTGTTGAAGTCGTAGTAGTAGTAGAAGAAGAAGAAGAAGAAATCGTGGTTGTAGTAGCTGAAGTAGTTGTTGTTGCAGTTGTCGGATTAGTAGTAGGCGTAGTTGAAGTATTAGTAGCAGTAGTAGAAGTTGTAGTAATAATAGTAGTAGTAGTAGTAGTAGCAGCAATAGCAGTATTAAGGGCAATAGTAGTAGTAGTCGCAAGAGTAGCAGCAATTGTAGCGGTAATAGCAGCTGCACTAGTAGTAGTAGTAAGAGTAGGAGTAGGAAAAAAAGTAGTAGTAGTAGTAGCATTAGCAGTATTAACAGCAGCAGTAGTAGTAGCAGCAGTAGTAGTAATAGTAGTTGCAATAGTACTAGTAGTACTAACATTAGGATTAGTAGTAGTAGTAGTAGTAGGAGTAGTAGTAGTATAGTAGTAGTAGTAGTAGTAGTAGTAGTAGTAGTAGTAGTAGTAGTAGTAGTAGTAGTAGTCTTAGTAGTATTAGTTGGAAAAGTAGTAACAGAGTAGTAGTTGTAGTTGTTGTGGAAGTAGTAGTAGTAGTAGTAGTCTAAGTAGTATTAGTTGGAAAAGTAGTAACAGAGTAGTAGTTGTAGTTGTTGTGGAAGTAGTAGTAGTAGTAGTAGTCTTAGTAGTATTAGTTGGAAAAGTAGTAACAGAGTAGTAGTTGTAGTTGTTGTGGAAGTAGTAGTAGTAGTAGTACTAGTAGTAGTAGTCATAGCAGCAATAGTAATTGTAGTAGTAGTAGAAGTATTAGTAGTAGTCGAAGTAGTAGTAGTAGTAGTAGTAGTAGTAGTAGTAGTAGTAGTAGTAGCAGTAGTAATAGCAGTAGCAGCAAGAGTAGTCGTAGTGGTGGTGGTGGTGGTGGTGGCGGCGGCGGCGGCGGTAGTAGTAGTAGGAATTAGAATAGCATTAGGAGTAGTAGTAGTTGTAGTGGTAGTGGTAGTGGTAGTAGTAGTAGGAGCAGTAGTCTGAGTTGGAGTTCTAGTAGGTGTAGCAGTAGTGTTAGAAGTCATAGTAGAAGACTTCTAGTAGTAAGAGTTGTAGTAGTGGATATTGTGGTAGCAGTAGTAGTAGTTGCAGAAGCCGAGTAATTATGTAGTAGTAGTAGTAGTAATAGCAGTAATAGTAGTAGTACGTCATAGCCCGAAGTCGTAGTAGTAGTCACGAAGTGTCTTAGTAGTATTAGTACGCGTAAAAAAAAAAATTAGTAGTAGTAGTAGTAGTAGTAGTAGTAGTAGCAGTAGTAGTAGAAGAATAGCAGCAGCCGCAGCAGCAGCAGTAGTAGCTGGAGCGTAAGGAGTGGTAACAGTAATAGCAACAGTAGGAGTATTGGGATTAGTTGTAGTATTAGTAGCAGTAGCACTAATAGTAGTAGTAGGAGTAGTAGTGGCAGTCGATGGAGGAGTCGTAGTAGTAGTAGTTGTTGTTGTTGTAGTAATAGTAGAAGTAGTAGTAGTAGTAGTAGTAGTAGTAGTAGTAGTAGTAGCAGGAATAGCAATAGCAGCCGCAGCTGTAGCAGTAGTAGTAGTAGAAGTGCTAGGAGTAGTAGCAGTAGTAGGATTAGAAGTAGTAAGAATAGTAGTAGGAGTAATGGGATTAGTAGCAGTATTTGTAACAGTAGCAGTAATACTGGTAATAGCTGTCATAGCGAATGTCGGCATAGGAGTATGTGTAGTAGTACGAGGAGGAGGAGTAGTAGTTGGAGTAGTAGTAGTATTAATAGTAGTAGTGTTAGTGTTAGTAGTAGTAGTACCCACAGTGGCTGTTGTAGTAGTAGCAATTGTGCTAGTAGCAGAAGTAGTAGTAGTAGTAGAATTGTTAGTAGTAGTAGCAATTGCGCTAGTAGTAGAAGTAGTGGTAGTAGTAGTAGTAGTAGTATTAGTAGTTGTAGTTGTAGTAGTAGTAGTGGTGGTGGTGGTGGTAGGAGCAGCAGTAGTAGCAATAGTAGCGGTGGTAATAGTAGTAGTTGAAGTCGTAGAAGTAATAGTAGTATTAGCAGTAGTAATCGCAGTATTAGTAGTAGTATTTGTAGTAGAAGTAGTAGCAACAGTAGTAGTAGTATTTGCTGTAGTAGTAGCAGTAGTAGTAGTAGTATTTGTAGCAGAAGTAGTAGCAGCAGTAGTAGTAGTATTAGCGGTAGTAGCAGTAGTAGTAGTATTAGCAACAGTAGTAGTAGTAGTAGTAATAGTAGTAGTGGAATCTGTAGTAGTAGTAGCATTTGTAGTACTAGTAGCAATTGTAATAGTAGAAGGAGAAGTAGTGGTAGCAGTAGTGTATTAGTAGCAGTAGTAGAAGTAGTAGTAGTCGTAGTCATACTAGTAGTAGCTGTAGTATTAGCAATAGAGTAGTAGTAATGGCAATAGTAGTAGTAGTAGCAGCAATAATCATAGTAGTTGTTGTTGTAGCAGCATAAGAAGTTGCAGTAGAAGTAGTTGTAGCTGCAGTAGTAGTTGTAGTCAGCGAAGTAGTAGTGTAGTAGTACTAGTAGTAGTAGGAGGTGAAGGTGTAGTTGCAATTGTAGTAGTAATAGGAGTAGTAGTACTAATAGCAGTAGGACTAGTACTAGCAGAAGTTGGAGTAGTGGTAGTAATAGTAACTGTAGTAGTCGTAGAAGTAGTAGCAATAAAAGTAGTAGTAGTAGTAGTAGCGAAAGTAGCAATTGCAGTAGTAGTAGTAGTAGCTGCAATAGTAGCAATAGTAGTAGTAGAAGAAGTAGTAGTAGTAGCAGTAGCAGTAGCAGTAGTAGTTGTAGGATTAGAAGAGTAGTAGTTGTAGTAGTAATAGAAGGAGTAGAAGAGTAGTAATAGCAGAAGTAATAGGAGTAGAAGTCGTAGCAGTAGTAGTAGTAGTACTTGTAGCAGAAATAGTAGCAGTAGTAGCAAAAGTAGTTGTAGTAGCGGTAGTAGCAATAGCAGCTGAAGTATTTGATGTAGAAAAAGAAGTATTAGTAGTAGTAGTAGTAATAATGGTTGTAGTGGTATCAGTAGTAGCAGTAGCAGTAGCAGTAGTAGCAATAGTAGTAGTGATAGCAGTTGTTGCAGAAGTAGTCATTGTCGCAGTTGTAGTAGTACTGGCAGTAGTAGCAATTGTAGTAGTAGTGGCAGTAGTAGTAGTAAAAGTAGTAGCAACAGTCGTCGTGGACATTGTAGTATTATTAATAATAATTATAGCAGCTGTAGTAGTAGAAGTGGTAATAATAGTAGTTGTTGTAGCAGAAGTAGTAGCAGTAGATGCATCAGTTGTAGTAGTAGTGGAAATAGCAAAAGTAACAACAATATTGATAGTGTAGTAGTAGTAGTAGTAGTAGCAATAATAGTAGTAGTATTACTAATAGGGGTAGTAGTGCTAGTAGGAGTAACAGTCGGGCAAGTAGTTGTAGTAGTAAAAGTTGTAGTAGTCATTGTTGCAATAGCAGTAGTGGTATAAAAAGCAATGGTAGTGGAAGAAGTAATGGTGTTAGTAGTAGTAGTAGTAGTAGTAGTAGTGGCAACAGAAGTAGTAGTAGTAATAATCATAGTAGAATTAGTTGTAGTATTAATAGTAGTAGTAGGAGGAGGAGGAGGAGAAGGAGGAGGCGTAGTAGTAGCTGTAGTAGTAATAGTAGTAGTAGCTATAGTCGGAGAAGTCGAGTGGTAGCAGCAGCAGTTTTTGTTGTAGTTGCAGTAGTTGTAGAGGTAGTAGTAGTAGTAATAGCAGTGGTCGTAATAGTAGTAGTAGGAGTACCAGTAGTAGTAGGAGGAGGAGGAGGAGGAGGAGATGAAGAGTAGTAGCAGTAGTAGAAGTAGTTGTAGGAAAAGTAGTTATAGTAGTAGTACTAGTTGTTGTAGTGGTAGCAGTAGTAGTAGTGAGAGTAGTGGTGGTAGTAGTAGCAATAGTAGTAGTTGGAGAAGTAGAAGTAGCAGTAGTAGAAGTAGTTGTAGTACCAGTTGATCTAGACGTAGCAGTAGTAGTAGCAATAGTTGTAGTAGTAGTAGTAATGGTTGTTGTAGCAGTAGCAATAGTACTAGCAATAGTAGTAGTAGCAGCAGTAGTAGTAGGGTAGTAGTACTAGTAGTAGTAGGAGGAGATGTATTAGCAGTAGTAGTAGAAGCAGCAGTAGCAACAATAGTAGTAGCAGCAACAGCAATAGTAGTAGTAGTAGTCGAAGTAGTGATAGTAGTAGCAGCAGTGATAATCGTAATATTAGTAGTAGTAGTCGTTGTAGTAGCAGTAGTAGGGGCAGTAGTTGATCTAGAAATGGTAGTTGTAGTAGTTGAAGTAGTAGTTGTAGTAGTAGTAATAGTAGTACTACCGGTAGTAGTTGTTGCAGTAGCAGTAACAGAAGTAGTAGTGTTAGCAGCAGTAGTAGGAGTAGTTATAGTAGTATTGGTCGTAATAGTAATAGCAGAAGTATTAGTAGCGGCAGTAGTAGTTGTAGTAGTAGAAGTTGTAGTATTAGTAGTACTAGCGGTAGTACGAGTAGTACATTCTGTAGTAGCAGAAGTGGAAATAGTAGTTCAACTAATAGCGAAAGTAATAGCAGTAGTAGCGGCAATTATTATAGTGGTAGCAGTTATATCGACAACTGCAATAGTAGTTGTAGTGTAGTAGTAGTAGTTGTTGTTGTTGTAGTAGCAGTAGTAGAAATAGTAGTAGCATCAACAGCAACAGTGGTAGTAGTGTAATAATAGTAATAGTTGTAGTAGTAGCAGTAGCAGCAATAGTAGTAGTAGTAGTAACAGTAGCAGTAGTAGTAGTATCAGCAGCAGTAGCAGAAGTAGTTGAAATAGGAGAAGTGATAGCAGCAATAGCAATAGTAGTAGTAGTTGTTGTTGTAGTAGTCGTAGCGCTAGTAGTAATAGTAGTGGTAGGAGCTGTAGTAGTAGCAGTAGTTCCAGTAGTAATAGTAATAGAAGGAGAAGTTTTAGTAGTAGTAGTTGTTGTAATAGGAGTAGTAGTTGTACTTGGAGTAGGAGCAGTAGTAGCAACAGTAGTAGTAGTGGTAGTATGAGTAGTACTAGTAGTGGTAGCAGTAGCAGCGGTAGCAGTTGTAGTAGTAGTAGTAGTCATAGTGGAAGTTGCAGTAGTAGTAGTAGTACTAGAAATAGTTGCAGTAGTAGCATTTGCAATAGTAGCAGCAGTAGTAACATTAGCTGTAGTTGTAGTAGATGGAGTAGAAGAAGTAGTAGTTGTAGAAGATCGAGTAGAAGTAGTAGTAGTAGTAGTAGGAGTAGTAGGAGGAGGAGTAGTAGTAGTAGTAGTAACAGTGTAATAGTAGTAGTAGTAGCAGCAACAACAACAACAGTAGCATTAGTTGTAGTAGTAGCAATAGCGGTAGTAGCAGTTGCTATAGAAATGGTGGTAGTAATAATAGTAGTAGTTGTAGTAGTATTAGTAGTAAAAGCAATAGTAACAGCAGCAATAGTAGTAGAAGTAGGAGAAGTAGAAGTAACTGCAGTAGTAGTAGTAGTAACAGAAGCAGAAGTAGTAGCAGTAGCTGTCATACTAGTAGCGTTAGTAGTGGCAATAATAGTAGTTGGAGTAGTAGTAGAAGCACAAGTAGTAGTTTAAGTCGAAGGAGTTGTAGTGGTTATAGAAGTAAGAGTAGCAGTAGTAGCAAAAGTAGAAGTAGTTGTAGTAGTAGCAATAGTCACAATAATATTAGTTGTAGTAGTAGTAGTTATAGCCATAGTCATTCCCGTAGCAATAGCTGTAGTAGCAAAAGTAGTAGTTGTAGGAGAAGTGGTAGTAGTGATAGTAGTAGTAGTTAAAGCAGTAGCAGAAGTAGCAGCAACAGCAGCAGTAGTAGTATTAGTACAAGTAGTAGTAGTAGCAGTAGTGGTAGTAGCTGGAGCTATAGTAGACGAAATAGCAGTAGCGGTTGTGGTTGTAGTAGCAACAGCAGTTGCATCACTAACAAAAGTAGCAGTAATGGTAGTTGTAGCAGTAGTAGCAGTATTAGTACTAGTAGTAGCAGTTGCCATTGTAGCAGTAGTAGTAGCTGAATTAGCAGTAGCAGTAGCATTAGCAGTAGAAGTAGCTGTAATACTTATAGTGTAGCATTTGTAGTAGCATTATTAATAGCAGTAGTAGAAGTAGCAGCGATAGCAGTAGTGGTTGTAGCAATAGTAGAGGTAGCATCAGTAGGAATAGCATTAGCATGAGTTGCAGTAGCTGTAGTAGCCCCAGTAGTAGTAGTAGCAATAGTCGTAGTAGTAGTTGTAGAAGTAGTTGTAGTAGTAGTACTAGTAGGAGTATTAATAGTAGTAGTTGTAGTAATAGTAGTATTTATGGTAGTAGCTGTGCTAGCTGTAGTGGTAGTAGTAGTAGTGGTAGTACTACTACTAGTAGTAGTAATAGTTGCACTAGTCACAGAAGAAGTAATAGTAGCAGTGGTGGTAGTCATTGTAGTAGTAGTTGTACCTGTAGTAGCAATAGTAGCAGTAGTAGCAGTAGTGGAAGTGGCAGTGGTAGCAGTAGTAGCAATATTAGTACTATTAGCTGTAGTAGCCATTGTAGCAGCAGTAGTAAATTAAGTAGCAATAGTAGTAGCATTAGTAGTAGAAGTAGTTGTAATAGTTGTAGTAGTATCAACTATAGTAGCATTATTAATAGCAATAGTAGCAGCAGCAGCAGTAGTAGCAGTGACAGTAGTAGTAGTGCCACTAGCATTAGTTGTAGTAGTAGTAGTAGGAGTAGTAGGAGTAGCAGCAGTAGTAATAGTAGCAGTTATAGAAAATGTAGTAGTGCTAGTAGCAATAAGAGTAGGGGAAGTAGTTGTAGTAGTAGAAGTAGTAGTAGTTGTAGTAGTAGTCATTGTTGCAATAATAGTAGTGGTATAAAGTGCAATGGTAGTAGAAGTTGTAGTGGTGTTAATATTAGCAGTAGTAGTAGTGGCAATAGAAGTAGTAGTAGTAATAATCATAGTAGAATTAGTTGTAGTATTAATAGTAGTAGTAGTAGTAGTAGTAGTCGTTGTTGTTGTTGTTGTAGTGGTAATAGTATTAGTAGTAGTAATAATAGTAGTAGTAGTAGTAGTCGGAGAAGTCGAGTGGTAGCAGTAGCATTACTAGTAGTAGTAGTAGCAGTAGTAGTAGAAGTAGTAGTAGTAGAAGTAGTAGTAGTAGCAGTGGTAGTAATAGTAGTAGTAGGAGGATGAGAAGAAGAGTAGTAGGAGTAGCAGAAGTAGTAGTAGCAAAATTAGTTGTAGTAGTAGTACTAGTTGTAGTGGTGGTCGTGATAGTAGTAGTTACCGTAGTAGTGGTAGTAGTAGCAATAATAGTGGTAGTAGGAGAAGTAAAAGAAGTAGTTGCAGTAGTAGTAGTAGTAGTAGTAGAAGTAGTTGTAGTACCAGCCAAACTAGACGTAGCAACAATAGCAGCAATAGTAGTAGTTGTTGTAGTAGTAATGGCAGTAGTACCAGTAGTAGTAGTATTAGTAGCTGTAGTAGTAGTAGTAACAGTAGGGTAGTTGGACTAATGGTAGTAGGACGAGATGTTGTATTAGAAGTAATAGTAGTAGCAGTAGGAGTAACAATAGCAGTAGTAGCAGCAGTAGTAGTTGTAATAGTAGTAATTGTGGTACTAGCCATAGTGGCTGTAGTGGTAGTAGCAGTAATAGTAGTAGTAGCAATAGCAATAGTAGTAGTAGTAGTAGTAGCAGCGGTTAGAGTAGCAGTCGTTGTACTAGTGGTAATAGTTGTAGCTGAATCAGTCGTAGTAGTAGCAGTGGTAGTAAAAGTACTAGTCGTAGTAGTTATAGCTGTAGCAGTAGCAGAAATAGTTGTATTAACAGTAGTGGTAGTGTAGTAGTAGCAGTAGTAGCAGTGGTAACAATAACTGTAGTAGTAGTGTAGTAGTATTAGTAGTAATAGGAGCAGTAGTAGAAGTATCAGTAGCCGTAGAAGAAGTGGTAGTCGCAAACGTAGAAGAAATAGGAGAATTGGCAGTAGAAATTGTAATAGTAGTAGTAGTGGTAATAGTAGTTGTTTTTGTTGTAGTAGTCATGGTACTAGTGGTAATAGAGTAGTAGTAGCAGCAACAGCAATAGTAGCAGTAGTTTTGCTAGTTGTTCTAGTTGTAGAAGTTGTAGCGACAGCAGAAATAGTTGTAGTAGTAGTAGTTGCATTATTAGCAGTAGTAGTAGTAGTAATAGTTGTAGCTGTAGCAGCAGTAGTGGTAGTAGTAGTAATAGTAGTAGTACCAATAGTTGTAGAAGCAGTAGTGGCAGTAGCAGTAGTAATAGTAGTAGCAGAGTAGTTGTAGTAGTAGTTCTCGTAGAAGTAATAGAAGTAATAGTAGTAGTAATAGTAGTAGTAACAGTTGTAATAGTAGAAGAAATAATAGTAATAGTAATAGTAGTAGTAGTTGTTGTAATAGTAGCAGTAGTAGCAGTAGTGGTAGCAGTTGCTGCAATAATAGTAGTAAAATTAGTAGCAGTGGTAGTAGTAGTAGCAATAGTAACAGTTGTGATCATAATAGTACGAGTAGTAGCAAAAGTCACAATTGTAGTAGCAGTAGTAGAAGTAATAGTAGAAGTATTACTAGTAGTAGTAGAAGCAGAATTGGTAGCCGTAGTAGTAGTAGTACTAGTATAAGTAATAGTAATAGTGCCAGTTGCAGAAGCAGTACAAGCCTTAATGGTAGTAGTAGCAACAGCAGCAGCAGTTGTAGTTGTTATAATAGTAGGAGGAGTAGTGGTAGTAGTAGCAACAATAATAGCTGCAGCAACAACATTAGTAATAGTAGTAGAAGTAGTAGTAGCTGTAGTAGTACTACTACTACTAGTAGTTGTTGTTGTTGTAGTAGTTGTAGTAGTAGTAGTTATAGCAGTAGTAGTAGCAATAGAAGTCGTAGTACTAGTTGTTGTTGTTCTTGTAGCAGTTGTAATAGTAGCCGCAGTGGTAAAAGTAGTAGTAGTAGTAGTAGTAGTAGTAGTAATAGTAGTTGTAGAAGTTGTATTCACAGTCGCAGCAGTAGCAAAAGTAGCAGCAGAAGTAGTAATAGTAGCAGTAGTAGTTACAGTAGTTGCAACAACGACAACATCAGTAGCAATAGTAGTTGTAGTCTTGGTGGTAGTATTAGTAGTTGCTTTAGTAGTAGTTATAATAGTAGTAGGAGCAATAGTAGTTGTAATAGTTGTAGTAGCCGTAATACTAGTAGTAGTAGTAGTAATAGTAGTAGTAGCAGCCGTTGTGGCAACAATAGTAGTATTAGTAGTAGTCGCAGCAGTAGCAGCAGTAGCAGTAGTAGTAGCTGTAGCAGCAACAATACCATTAGTAGTAGTAGTAGGTGTAGTAGGAGAATAGTAGTAGAAGTAGCAGCAATAATAGTAGTAGTATAGCAGAAGTAGCAGTAGAGGCAGTAGTAATAGTAGTGGTAGTAGAAGTAGCAGTAGTAGGGGTAGTATTAGTAGTAGCAAGAGTAGTAGTCGGAGTAGTATTAGAAGTGGTTATTGTAGTAGCTGTAGTAGTAGTGGTAGTAATAGCAGTAGTAGTAGTAGTAGTAGTAGTAGTAGTAGTAGTAGCAGTAGTAGTAGTAGTAGTAACACGAATAGGAGGAGTAGTAGTAGCAGTAGTAACGGAAGTATTTGTAGTTCTTGCAGTAGTAGTAGTTCCAACAGTAGCAGTAACAAATGTAGTTGTAGTCGGAGTGGCAAGAGTAGTAGGAGTTGCAGTAGGACTAGTAGCTGTGGTAGTAGCAGTAGTTTTAGTAGTAGTAATAGTAGCAGCAATAGCAGTAGTAGTGGTAATAGGAGTTGTAGTAGTAGTAGTAGGAGTAGTAGTACGTGTAGCAATAAAAGTAGTAGGAGCAGAAGTAGTAGGAGTAATAGTGGTGTAATTGTATTAATAGTAGTAGTGGTAGTTGTAGTAGTAGCAGTAGCAGTAGCAGCAGTAGCAGCAGTAGTACTAATTGTAATTATAGTAGTAGTAGTAGTAGCAGTAGTAATAGTAGCTATACTGGTAGTAGTAGTAGTATTAGTATGAGTAGTAGAAGTTGTTGTTGTTGTAGTAGTAGTAGTGGCAACAATAGCAGTAGTAATAATAACGATGGTAAAAATAGTTGAAGTACCAGTAGTAGTAGCAGTGTAGTAGTAGTAGAAGTAGCAATAGCAGTAGCAGTAGCAATAGTAGTAGTAGTAGTAGCTGAAGCAGATGTTGTAGTAGTAGTCATAACAATAGTGATAGTAGTAGCAGTAGTAGCAAAAGTAGTGTGAGTAGTAGTAGTAACAGTAGTAGTAGTTGTAGTAGTAGTTGAAGTAGTAGTAGTAGTAGAAGTAGTAGAAGTAGTAGTAGTAACAGGAGTAGCAGAAGTAGCTGCAACAGCAGCAGTAGTAGTATTAGTTGTTGTTGTAATAGTAGTACTAGTACTAGTACTAGTAACAGTAGTCATAGTAATTATAGCAGAAGTAGTAATTGGAGCTATTGCTACAACTACTACAGATGCTACAACTACTACTACAACTACTACTTTTACTACTGCAACTACAGCTACTATTGCTACTACGGCTACTGCTACTACTACTTCTTCTTCTTCTTCTACTACTACTACTATTGCTACTCACGCTACTCCTACTTCTCATACTGCAACTACTACTGTTACTACAACTGCTAATACAACTACTGATACTACTACAACAACTACTACGGCTACTACTACTACTACTACTTCCGCTACTACTACTACCATTGCTTTTGTCAATACTACTGTTACACTGCTGCTACTGTGACTACTACTACTACTACTACTACCACTGCTACTACTACTGTTGCGACTACTACTCCCACTACTACTATTCCTGCAACTACTACTGCTACTACTACCACTTCTATGACTGCTACTACTACTCCTATGCTTCTACTACTACTTCCACTACTACTACTGCTGCTACCACTACCACTACTGTTACTGGTGCAACTGCTACTCCTACTACTACTACTACCAACACTGATACTCCTACTGCACTGCTACTATTACGACCTCAACTGCTACTACTGTTGCTGCAACTCCTACTGCTACTACTATTGCCCCTACTATTACTTCTACTGCTACTACTACTACTACAGCTCCTACTATTACTTCTACGACTACTACTGCTACTACTATTAATACTACTACTACTACTGCTACTGCTACTACTACTACTTCTCCTACTGCTACTACTACTAATTTTGATACTAATACTACTACTGCTACTACCCGAACAACAACTGTTGCTACTACAACTAGTACAACTATTGTTGGTTCTACTACTGCTGCTACTATTTCCTCAACCACTACTGCTACTACTGCCACTGCTACT
This sequence comes from Trichopus zeylanicus subsp. travancoricus, assembly GCA_005019695.1. Taxonomy (NCBI): domain Eukaryota; kingdom Viridiplantae; phylum Streptophyta; class Magnoliopsida; order Dioscoreales; family Dioscoreaceae; genus Trichopus; species Trichopus zeylanicus. Next base: position 141,091 of record RXID01021787.1, on the reverse strand, counting down.
ACTTCTACTATTGCTCCTACTACCACTACTACCACTACTACTACTACTACTACTACTACTACTACTACTACTACTACACTAATGCTACTACTACTTCAACTACTGCTACTATTTCTACTAATACTAGATCAACTACTTCTACTACCACTCCTACTACTACTGTTGTTGATGCTTCTGCTTTTGCAACTACTACTACCGCTACTTCTCTTATTACTACGACTATTGCTACTACTTTCGCTACGACTTCGACTACTACAACAACTACTACTGCTACTACTACAACTCCTTCGACTACTGCTAGTACTACAACTATTACTGCTGCACTGCTGCAATTGTTGCTGCTACACTCCTACTGCTACTACTGCTAATGCTACTACTGCTGCTACTACAACTGCTACTCCTCGTACTGTACCTTCTGCTGCTACGACTACTACTACTACTACTTCTACAAATACTACTATTAGCACTCCTACTATTGTAATAATTGTTGCTACTACTACAAATACTACTACTGATGCTCAAATGACCACAAGTACTCCAACTACTGTAATTATTGCTGCTGCTATAACTACTACTTCTACCACTCCTTCGAATACCTCTACTACAAATATTAGTACTACTGCTACTGCTATTACTACTAATACTCATACTACTACTACAACAACAATAATAACAACAACAACAACAACAACAACAACTACTACTACTACTACTACTACTACTACTACTGCTACTACTCCTACTACAACTACTACAACAACAACAAAACAACAACAACAACTACTACTACTACTACTACTATTACTACTACTACTACTGCAACTTATATTCCTGCTACAATTTCAACTGCTATAACTATTATACTTCCTTCAACTACCACTACTACTAGTGTTGCTGCAACTACTGCGACTGCTACTATTAATAATAATAATACTACTACTACTACAGTTTCTTCAACATCTACTACTACCGCTGCTGCCGCTGCTACTACTACTTCAACTAGTATTATTATAACTACTACTACTGCAACTGCTGCTACTATCACTACGACTGCCACTACTACAACTACCACTGCTACAAATGCTACCACAACTTCTACTGCAACTACTACTACTACTGCTACTACAACTTCTAATACTAGTACTTCTACTTTTACTACTACTGCTGCTACTGCTGCTAGTACTACTACTACAACAACAAATACTACTTCTACTACTACTTCTACCGCTAGTTCTCCTATAACAACAACTAATACTAATGCTACTACTGCTACTGTTACTACTACATCTGTCACAACTACTACTATTGCTATTACTACTATTCTACAACTACGACTACAACTTCCGCTACAGCTACTACTACTACTACTACTTCTACTAGTATCGCTATTACTACTACTGCTACTACTATTATTGCCGCTACTACTGCAAATACTTTTTTGACTACTACTACTACTGCTACAACTATGTCTATTATAACAAATACTACTTCTATAGCTACTACTGCTGCTGCAGCTACACATATTACTACAACTAGTACTAGTACCACCACTTGTGATATAACTACTACAACTCATACTACTTCAACAACTACTACTAATGCTACCACTACCACTACTACTACTAATACCACTACTGCTACAACTGCTGTTGCAGCAACAGCTACGGTAACTACTACTGCTATCACAGCTGCTACTACTTCTACTACTTCTTTCTCCACTGCTACTACTGCAACAACTACCACTGCTACTACTACTACTGCTTTAGCAGTTGTTGTCACTACCACTACTATACTTCTACAATTACTAACAAAACTACTAGAACTACCCCTACTACTACTACTACTACTACTACTACTAATACTTCTACTTCTACCGGCACTACGACTACTACTACTACTGATACTACATATGCTGCAACTACTTCTACTGCTATTACTGCAACTACTACTACGACTATTGCTACTACAACTAGTATTATTACTACTACAGCTACCACTGCGACTACTACTACTACAACTACTACTTTCACAACTACTAACTACAACTACTGATGCTACTACTACTGCTATGACTACTACTTTTCCTACTATTATTACTATGGCGACTACTTCCATTATTACAACTAATGCTACTTCTACTAAAACTACTACTGCTACTACTACTACTGCTACTACTAGTAATACTACTAATGCCACCACAACAACTACCACTACTACTATGACTACTTCTACTGCTACTACTACAACTATTTCTACTACATCTAAGACTATGACTACTACTACGTTTGCCACTACTGCTACTATAGTTACCACAACTAAAACTACTGCTATTATAAATACTACTACTACTACTACTACTACTACTACTACTACTACTACGACTACTACTACTACAACTGCTGCTACCACAATGATGAATATTTCTACTAATGCTACTACCACTACTTCTCCGCCTACTACTACTTCTGCTACTACTTGTGCTACTATTACTACTACTGTTACTACTGCTGCTACTTCTTCTATAATGACTAATGCTACTGCTACTATTACTAGCATGACTATAGTTGCCGCTACAATAGCTACTACCACTACAATTGTTGCTACTACAGCTACTACTACTGCTACTGCTAATCCTAATACTAGACCTTACTACTCCTCCTTCTCCTACACCTATTCCTACGACAACTCCTACTCCTACTACTACTACTGCAACTACTACTACTGCTATTACTACTACTACTTCCTCTGCTAGTACTACTACTCCCTCTACAACTAAAACTACTACTAGTACTCCTATTACAACAACAACTACTGCTACTGCTGCTACAACAAGTATTACTACTAATCCTACTCCAACTAATACTACTACTACTACAACTACTACTCCTACTACAACAACAACTACTATAACTACTACTACTACTACTACGACTACTACTCCTACTGCTATAACTACTACCACTACTACTACTACTACTACTACTACTACTACTACAATTACTACTTCTCCTATACCTATTCCCAATACTACTCCTACTACAGCCACAACCAACACCAGCACCACCACCCCCACCACCACTAGCACCACCACCACCACTACTACTACTACTACTGCTACTACTATAACTTCTACTACTACTTCTACTAAAACCACTATAGCTAGTAGTAATACTACAACCACAACTACTACTGCTTTTGTTACTACCACTGCTGCTACTACTGCTACTCCGGCTACTACTGCTATTGCTGTTGCTGCAGCTGCTATTGCGACTATTACTACGGCTACAACAACAACTATTACTACTCTTATTGCTACCATGCTTACCGCTACTACTACTATAATTACTACTGTTGCTGCTTTTGCTACTACTACTGCTACTGCTACTACTACTACCAATACTACCACAACAAGTACTACTATAGCTACTGCCGCTACGAACACTACTACTTCTACTGCTTCTCCTCCTACTACAACTACTACAACAACTACTATTGCTATTACTACTGCTACTACTACTGTGACTACTTCTACTACAACTACTACTCCTACTACTTTTGCTGCTACTACTCCTACTACTGCTACTACAACTACTACTGCTATTACTATTGCCACTACTGCAACTACCACAACAACAATAATAACTACTATTGCTTCAACCGCAACTGTTACTACTACTACTACTACTATAGGTACTGTTGCTACGACTGCAACTAATACAGCTACTAATGCTACTACTAATGCTACTATTGCTACTCTTGCTACTCTTGCTAATACTATTGCTACTACTTTTGCTGCTACTACTACAACTTGTACTACAATTACTTGTACTACAATTGCTACTACTATGACTACTACTACTACTACTACAACCATAGTAACTACTACTGCTACTACTGCTACTACTACTACTTCCACTACTACTTCAACTACTACTACTACTACTACAATAACAACTAAAACAACTGAAACTCCTGCTACAACGGCTACTTCTAGTACTACTCCTACCACTACAACTACTACTACTACTCCTATAACTACTACTACCAGTACTACCACTACTACTACTTTTGCTGCCAAAAATGCTAATATAACTAATACTACTACTACAATACAACTATTGCTAATACAACTACTACTAATAATAATATAATTACTCCTACTACTACTATTACAACGACTACCACTACCTCTGCTACTACTTTTGCTACCACTATTGCTAGTACGCCTGCTGCTGCTACTATTACTACTGCTACTACTCTTACTACTACTACAGCTACTACTACTCCAACTGCTACTGCTACTACTGCTTCTACTCAATTGCTACTGCTGCTGCTACTATAGTTATCATAGATGCAACTATAAGAACTAGTGCTACTGCTACTACTTTTGCTACAACAACTACCACTACTGCTCCTACTACTACTACTAGTACTACTACTACTGTGGATAAAAATACTATTACTACTACTCCTACTAATACTACTATAGCTGCTGCTACTACTACTACTACAACAACAACTACTATTGATATTGTTGTTGCTACCCCTACGACTACTACTATCACTTCCCCTACTACTACTACTACTAGCACTTCTACTTCTATCGCACTACTTCTGCTTCTACTACTACTGCTAGTAGTAGTAGTAATTTAGCTACTACTGCTATTGCTAACACTATTACTAGTACAACTGCTACTACTGCTACCATTGCAACTACTACTACTACTATTACAACTAATGCGAGTATTAATGCTTCTACTTCTACTATCACTACTATTACAACAACTGCTACTACTAGTACTACTACTATAACTACTACTACCACTACCACTACTACTATTACTACTCCTACTACAATAACAACTACTACTACTTCTCCTACTACTTATACTGCTGCTACTGCTGCTACTACTACAACTAGTCCTACTGCTACTACTACTACAATAACAACAACTACTACTAATACTACTACTTCTACTGCTGCTACTGCTGCTACTACTACTTCTCCTCCTACTACAACTACTACTGCTACTACTCCAATTACTAAAGCAACTACTACTTCTTCTGATACTACTCCCACTACTACTGCTACTACTACTACAATCACTACTGTTACTACAACAACAACAACTACTACAACTACTACTATTGCTACAGCTACAGCTGCAATAGCTGCAACTGTAACTACAACTTGTACTACCACTACTTTAAGTATTATTGCAACTACTGGTATAATAACTACTGCTACTGCTACTTCTACTTCTATCATCGCTACTCTTGCAACTACTACGACTACTACTTACCCTACTCCAGTTGCTAGAACTACAACTCCTTCTACCACTACAACTACTACGACTACGATTACTACTGCTGCTACTACTATTGTTGTTGCTACTACTACTACTACTGCAGCTACTACTACAACTAATGCTAGTGATACTATTGTCATTACTACTACTGCTATTACTACTACTACCACCACCACCACCACCACCACCACTATTACAACTACTACTATTACAACTACTATTTCTACTACAACAACTTGGGCTACTACTACTATTGCAGTTGCTGCTGCTTCTACAACTACTACTACTATAACAACTATAACTACTACAACAGCCACTGCTACTTGTACTACTACTACTACAACTACAGCTACTGCTGCTGCTACTGCCACTACTACTGCTACTATGGCTACTACAGCTACTACTGTGACTAGTAGTACTATTACGACTACTACTAATACTACAAGTCCTACTACTACAACTACTGCCACAGCAGCAACAATAAGAACTGCTACTACTACTGTTACTATTACTACAACTACGACTTCTACTACTACTACTACTCCTACACCAACCCCTACTCCTATTACTACTCCTATGACTACTGCTACTACTACTAATACTACAACTACTACTACAACAACTACTAATACTATTACTACTACTACTACCACTACTACTACTTGTGATCCAACTATGACTACTACCGTCGCGACTACTACTACTATTTATACTCTGATTACTACTGTTGCTGCTAATACTATGACTACTACAACTATTATTATGATTGTTGCTGCTACAGCTATTACTACTACTTGTACTGCTATCAATACTACTACTACTACTCCTACTACTGCTATTACTACTACTACTGCTCCAACAACTAATCCTACTCCTACCCCTGCTTCTACTACTACTACTACCACGACTACTACTACTACTACTACTACTACTAGTACTACTACTAATATTTCTACTACTACTACAACTACTACTACTACTACTACAACAACAACAACAACAACAACAATAACAACTACTACTACTACTACTACTACTACTACCACTACTAGTACTACTACTACGACAACTGCTACGAGTACTACTATTTCTATTACTACAGCTACTACTTGTACTACTACTGCCCCAACAACTACCTCTACTACAACTACTACAACTACAACTACTACTACTACTTCTACTACTGCTACTGCTACTGGTACTGCAACCACTACCATTATTGCTACTACTACTAGTACCGTTGCTACTACAACAACTACTGTCGTTGCTGCTACTACTACTAGTACTACTACTCTACTATAACAAAAACTACTACTAGTAGTGCTCCAACTACTACTCCTTCTCCTACACCTACTCCTACCACTACTACTACTACGACTACTACTGCTCCAACTACTACCCCTACTCCTACTCCTGCTACTGCTACTCCGGCTACTACTACGACAACTACTACTACCACTAGTACCACTACTACTGCAACAACAGCAACAACAACAACAACAACTACTACTACTACTACTACTATTACTACTATTACTACTACTACTATTACTACTACTACTACTACTACTACTACTACTACTACTACTACTACTACTACTACTACTGCAAATACTGTTACTACTACTACTATTACTATTACTTCTACTACTGCTACAAATACAACTACTCCTACTACTATAACTACAAAGACTACTCCTACTACTATTACTACTACTACTACTACTATTACTAGTACTGCTACTTCAAATACTTCTACTACTATTAGCACTACTACTACTACCACTACTCCTACAACTGCTACTATTACGATTACTACTACAATGACAACAACAACAACTAGTGCTACTATTATTACTACTACTACAACAACAACAACAGCTACTATTGCTATTATTGCTACTGTTGCTACTACTATAACTACTACTACTACTAATCCTAAAACTACTATTACTGCTATTGCGGCTACTACTACTATTACTTGTAGCACTACTCCTACTACAAATACTACTACCACTACCACTATGACTACTCCTCCTACAACTACTACTACTACTACTACAACTACTACTACTGCTGTTGCCACAACTACACCTACTACTACTACTTCTACTACTACTATTACTACACTACTACATCTGCTACTACTACTACAGCTACTACAACAACTATAAATCCTATTGATACTACAACAACAACTACTACTACTCCTATTACTACAACTACTACTACTACTACTACTGCCACTACAACAACTACAGCTTCTATTGCTGCTGCTACTACTAGTTATACAAATAGTACTACAATTGCTGCTACTACTACTATTACTGCTTCTATTGCTACTACTACTACTAATACTACTACTACTACTTCTATTGCTAATGGTACTACTACTACTACTTCTACAGCTGCTACTGCTACTATTACTACTACTGCTAGTGCTGCTGATTCTACTATAGCTGCTGCAACTGCTACTGCTGCTAATAGTAATACTGCCGCCACTAATGCAGCTGTTGTTGTTGTAGCTGCAACTACTACTACAACTGCTGCTGCTACAACTACTACTACTATTTCTACTGCCACTACAACTACTACTGCTACTATTGCTACTATTGCTAGTACTACTACTACTGCTGCAGCTCTTACAACTACTACTATTGCTTCTACTACTACTGCTACTATTGCTACTACTACTATTACTACTGCTGCTGCTCCTACTACTACTACTACGATAGCAACTACTACTTCTGAAGTTGCTGCTACAGCTAATACAGCAACTACTGCTACTACTTATCCTACTACTACTAGTACTGTTACTAATACTACTACAACAACAACTACTATTACAAGTACTACCACTACTACTAGTAATGCTGCTGTGCTTGCTGCTGCTACTACTACTGCTACTTCGACTTCTACTACTACTGCTTGTACTACTACCCCTACCACTACTATCGCTACTACTGCTACTGCTGGTACTACTACAACTACTACTTCAACTACTACTGCTGCTACAATGACTACTAATTCCACTGCTATTCTTACTAATACTACCACTCCCACTACTACTACTACTATTACTACAACTAATACAAGTACTATCACTACTGCAACAACAACAACAACTACTACTGCAACTCCAATTCCTTCTCCAACTACCACTCCTAATACTACTATTGCTACTACTACATCAACTACTACTGCTACTACCACTATTATAATTACAACCACTATTGCCACTACCAATGCTCTAACTAGTACTACTCCTACTACTACTCCTAGTCCAACCCCTACTACTACTGCTGTCGCCACTTGTACTACTATTCTACAATAACAACTACTACTTCTTCTAATACTACTACTACCACCACTACTACTACAACAACAACTACTACTACTACTACTTCTGCTACTACTACTACTGCTACAGCTACTGCTACTACTACCACCACCACGACTACTACTACGCTACTACTACTCCAACGGCTACTACAGCTATAGTTACTACTGATACTGCTGCTCTTGCTACAATTAATACTACGATTCCTACTACTACTCTTGCTGTTGTTTCTATTATTGCTACTACTACTACTATTGATACTACTACATCTCCTACTCCTTCTACTACTGCTACTACTACAACTGGAACTATACTGCTGTAGCTTCTGCTACTAATACTACTACTATGTCTACTACTTCTACTACAACTACTAATGCTAACACTACTGGTACTGCTGCTACTACTTACACAACTACTACTACTAGTACTAATGCTTTTGCTACTATGCTCTAGGTACAACAACGACGACTACTGCTGCTGCTGCTGCGGCTGCTACTACTACTACTAGTACTACTGTTGCTGCTGCTATTACTACTACAACTATGACTACTGCTGCAACAATAACAACAACAACTACTACTACTACTTTCCAACAATAACCACTACTACTACTTCTCCGACTACTACTACTATTGGTACAACAACTTCTAATGCTCCTGCTAGTACTACTAGTAGTACTAATTCTACTACTGCTACTACTGCTACTACTGTACAACTACTTCTACTCCAACTACTGCTGCTGCTACTACTACTATTCATGCTACTGCTTTCGCTACCAGTACTAATTCTCATAATACTACTACTATGGCTACTACTATTATGACTACTACTACTATTACTACGCTAACTACTACTGCAACTATTACTTCTATTACTACCGCTAGTACTACTCTTGCTACTACTGCTACTACTACTACAACTACTGCTGCTACAACTACTACTACTATTATTGCAATTACTACTATTACTACTTCAACTACTACTACTACTCCTACTATTTCTGTTGCTACTTCTGCTACAACTGCTACTATTACAACTACTGCAATTACAGCTACTACTACTATGCATACTATCGAAATTGTTGTAATGGCTGCAATTGTTATAATAACTACTACTACTAATGCTACTACTGCTAATACTACTAATCCAACTTCTACTACTACCACTAATACTACTACAACTTCTGCTACTTCTACAACTACTACTACTACTTCTTCTCCTACAACTTCCACTTTTGCCACTAGTACTGCAACGACTATTGTATCTATTACTACTACTACTGCTATAGCTAGAATGACTACTGCTACTGCTACTACTACCATTAAAATGATTGCTACTACTTCTATAATTATTACTACTACAACAACAACAACAACTACTACTTCTTCTACTATTTCTGCACCTGCTACAACTGCTATTACTAAAACTACTACTACTACTACTACTACTATTGCTACTGTTATTAATACTACTATAGCTGCTACCGCTTCTACGACTACTACTACTTTGACTACTGCTACAACAACAGCTACAATGACTACTGCTACTGCTACTAGTGCTTCTGCTATTACTGGTACTACAGCTGCTACTACTACTACAATGACCACACTACTACTGCTTTTGCTACAGTTGCCCCTATTGCAGGTACTACTGTTGCTGCTACTATAGCAACTGCTAGTACTTCTACTACTACTACTACTTATTCTCCTAATACTATTACTACTGGTAGTAATACTGCTACTAATACTACTTCTACTCCAACTAATAATACTTCTGCTACTACAACTGCTGCAAGTATGAGTATTACTACGAATACTACTTCTTCTACTACTACAACTACTACAACTACTGTTACTCTGACTACTGCTAGTACTGCTATGACTGCGACTACTACTATTATTGCAACTACGACTACTACAGCAACAACTCCTGACACTATTTTGACAACTACTACTGCTACTATTGCTACTATAAATACTACTACTACCACTTCTACTTCTACTACTACTGCTACTAGTACTACTACAGCAACAATAAATACTACTACTACTAGTAGTTCTACTCCTACAACAACAAATACTACTTCTACTACTATTGTTGCTGCTACTACTTCTACTACACCTACTACTACTACAACAAATACTACTACTACGACTACTACGGCTGCTACTGCTACTGCTACTGCCATTGCTACTACTACTCAAATTATTGCTACTATTACTCCAATGACTACTATTGTTACTATGACTACTACTAATACTGCTACTAATACTATTACTATCGCTATCACTACTACTACTCCTATTACTACTAGTAGTGCTATTTCTGCTATTATCACAACTACTCCAACTGCTACTATTTCCCCTACTACTACCAGTCGTACAAATAATACTACTCCAAAACTCCTACTACTACTACTTCTGCTACTACAACAACAACTGCTGCTGTTGCTGCTACAGCAATGACTACTACTCCCACTATAGGTACTACAACAACTACAACTACTTGTACTACTACTACTACTATTACTACTATTACGTCTCTTACTACTACTACAGCTGCTGCTGCTGCTGCTGAGACTACTACTACTACAACTACTGTTGCTACTGCTACTAATACGGCTACTACGAAAACTACTACTATTACTACTGTGCCAGCTACTACTGCTACTAATACTACTATTAATACTACGACAACAACTGCTGCTGCTACTACTAATACTACTACTCCAACTACTTCTCCTACTATAACTATTATTGCAACTACTACTGCGATTACGTCTATTACTACTACTAGAACTACAACCTACTCCTCCTACTACTTTACTACTACTACGCACTACTACTACGACTATTAATACTACTAGTACTGCTACTACTACTACACTATTACTATTACAACTACTAATACTACTACTACAACTACTCCCATTGTTCTACTATTACTCTACGTCGATTGCTACTACTTCTATTCCTATTGCTACTACTACTACTACTTCTACAACAACAACTACTACACTCCAACTCCTACTACTTGCAACGACTACTCCTACTGCTAATACTACTACTACTACAACTAACTCCTACGCTACTACTACAACTACTACCACTACTACTACAACCACTACTACTACTACTACTTCTGCTGCTACCGCTACTACTTTACTACTACTACTATACGAACTGCGCTACTACTAACTACTACTACAACTACTAACTGCTACTACTACAACCACTGCTACTACTAGTATTATTATTACTGCTAATACTACTACTCCTACTCCTACTCCTACTGCTGCTCCTACTACTACTTTTATGATGACCACTACTACTACTACTACTTCTTCTTCTTCTACTACTACTACTACTATTGCTAAAACTACTGCTATTGCTACTACTACTAGTACTACTATTGCAACTAGTACTACTAATACTTCTCCGACTAATATAACTGCCACTACTACAACAATAACAACACAACTACTCCTATTACTACTACTACCTCTACTATTAGTGTGACAACTACAGCTACAAATACTAGTTCAACTCCTAGTTCTACTACTACTATGACTATTACTACTACCACAACAACAACTACTAGTACTAGTACTATTACTACTATTTTTGTTACTACTACTGCTACTGTTGCTACTCCTATGACTACTACAACTAATTGTATGACTACTGCTACTATAACTAATACATCAGCTACTACTACTCCTCCTCCTCTTGCTGCTACTACTACTACTACAACTACTAAATCTACTTCTGGTACTACTGGTAGTACTACCACTACTATTACTACAACGTCTACTGCTACTACTACTACCACTTCTGCTGCTGCTCCTCCTCCTCCTCCTCCTACTACTCCTCCTAATGCTACTCCTACTACTACTACTACTCCTACTTCTGCTAGTACTATTACTACTGCTTCTACTACAACTACTGTTGCTGATACTTCTACCACTACTGCTACTACTGCTAACCGAACAACTACTACTGCTATTACTATTACTACTACTACTCCTATTATTACCACTACAGCTCCAATTACTACTTCTACTACTACTACTACAATTACTACTACTACTCTTGGTGTTGCGGTTACTACTACTACTTCTAGTGCTACTACTACTATTGTTACGATTTTTGCTAATACTATTCCTACCACTGTCACTACTTGTACTCCTATTACTACTACTACTACTGGTACTACTACTACCACCACTACTATGCTACTATTACTGCTACTACTTCTACTACTTCTACTACTACTACTACTACAACTGCTTCTACAACTACTACTACTAGTACTACTACTACTACAACTACAACTACTGCATCTACTATTGCTACTACTACTAGTACTACTACTATTGCTACTATTACTTCCACTCCTACTGCTGCTACTAACACAACTACTACTACACCTACTACTAGTACTTCTGCGACTGTTACTACTACTACTACTACAGGACCTATTGTTGCTGCTACTGCTACCAATACAACTACTCCTACTACTTACCCTACTGCTGTTACAACTGCAACTACTACTACTGCTACTACTACTGTGACTACTACTGCTACTATGACTACTACTACTGCTACTACTACCACTTCTACTACTACTACTTGTGCTACGATTGCTACTCTTTCTACTACAGCTACTGTGACTATTGTTGCTACTACTATAGCTACTAGTACTACAACTACTACTACTACTTCTACCACTACTACTACTACTGTGCCGGCTAATACTACTACTACTACTCCTACTACCATTGCTATTGTGGTTGCTGCTGCTACTACTATTTCTTCCACTACGACTACTAATGCTACTCCTACTACTGCGATTAGTACTACTTGTTCTACTAATGCTTATATTGCTACTGGAACTACTACTAATACTACTACAACTACTTTTACAACTACTCTACTACCAGTACTACCACTATAACTTCCACTACTTCCACTTCTCCTACAATAACAACTACAACAATTTATCTAACTACTACTTCTACCTCTACTACTGCTACTGCTACAACTACTACACTACTACTATTGCTACTGTTGCTACAATTGCTACTACTATGACTGCTACCACTACTACTGCTACTACAACTTCTATTACTATAACAAACACAACTACTACTAATACTACTACTGCTACTACAACTTCTATTACTATAGCAAACACAACCACAACTAATGCTACTAAAACTACTATAGCTACTTCTACTACAATTACTAGTACGATGCCGATTACTTCTACTGCTACTACTACATCTACTCCTAATACTTCAACTACCACAACGTCATCTACTACTACTGCTACTACAACTATTACTACTGGTACTACTGCAACTGCCACTAGTACAACAACAACAACAACAACTACTACTACTAATACTGCTACAGCAATAACTGCTACAACAGCTGCTACTACTATTGCTCCAACTACTACTACTACTACTAATACAACTAATTCTGCTTGTCCTACTACAACTACTTCTACTACTACTACAACAACTACTACTAATACTATTACAACAATGACCACTACTGCTACAACAACTACTGCTACTGCTACTGCTACTACTACTACAACCGCTACTACTGCTATGACTACTACTATTATTACTAGTACACTACTACTGCTGTTGTTGCTGCCGCTACTTTTACTACTACTAAAACAAGTGCAACTACTACTACTACTATTGCTACTACTACTACTAGTGCTACTAAAAATACTAATACTACTACTGCTACTATTTCTGCTATAACTACTACTCCTATTACTGTTACTACAACTACTACTTCGGCTACTACTACTAACGCTACACCTACTAATACTACAATTGCAACTACTACTGCTGCTACAACTATTGTTGCTACTACTACTACTATTACCACTACTACAATAACAACTACTACTTCTACTACTATTTCTATACTATTGCTGCTACTAATAATATTCCTACGACTACTAAGGCTGCTACTGCTGCTACTACTACCATTGCGGCTACTATTGCTACTACTACGACTACTACTACGACTACTACAACAGCTACTACTACAACTACAATAGCTGCAACTGCTGCTACTGCTGCTGCTACTACTACTCCAGCTACTATTGCTACAACTACTACTTCTACTTCTTCTTATTCTCCTCTTCCTCCTCCTACTACTACTGGTACTACAGGTACTACTGACTCTACTGCTACTACTGCGATAACTTCTACTACTACTGCTACTTCTACTGCTACTACTGCAACTACTACAACTACTACTACCACTCCTACTACTTCCACTACTGTCGCACAGCTACTACCGCTACTTCTAATACTACTCCTAACACTACTACTCCAACTACTACTACTACTAAGCCTACTACTACTAATACTACCACTACAACTACAACTTCTACTACTATAAATACTACAACAACTAATTCTACTACTACAATACTACTATTACTAATACTACTACTACTAATACTCACAGTTCTAATACGACTACTACTACATCTACTGCTACTATTGCTACTACTAATACTACTACTACTACAATAGCCATTACTACTACTAATTCTGCTACTACTACTGTGATGACTACTTCTGCTAATGCTACTACTGCTAATAGAGCTACTACTACCATGATGACTACAAATTCCCCTACAACTACTACTTTTGCTACTACAACTGCTACTATTACTACTATTACTATCACTACTATTACTGCTGCAACGGCTACTGCAACTGCTACTACTACTACTACTCTTACAACTACTATGATTACTATTGATGCTACCATAGCTACTACCACTACAATTGCTGCTACTACTGTTGCTATTACAGCCACTATAGCAACTATAGCTATAGCTACTCCTAAAACTACACCTAATACTACTCCTTCTCCTACAACTATTCGTACTACAACTCCTACAATTACTACTATCGAAACAACTACTACTACTACTAGTACTACTATTACTACTATAGCTCCTCCTACTACTACTACTACTATTACCCCTATTACTACAATTACTGCTGCTGCTGCTATTGCTGCTACTACTACTACTACTACAACGATTATTACTACTACTTCTACTTCTTCTACAACTGCTACTATGACTACTACTGCTACTACTACAACTAATTCTACTTCTACTACTACTACTACTACTACTATGACTACTACTACCGCTACTACTACAGCTACTGCTACTACAACTGCTACTGCTACTACTACAGCTACTACTATTACTTCTACTACTCCTATTACTATTACTCCTACTACTGCTACGACTAATACTTCTACTACCACTACAACTACTACTACACCTACTACTATTACTACTATTGCAACTACTAATACTGCTTCTACTACTAGTACAACCACTACCGCTACACTACTTCTTCTACTACTACTACTACAACTGCTACTACTAATACTTCTCTGCCTACCAGTACTACTAGTACTACTTCTGTTACTGTTACTACTTGTAATATGTTGTATCTATTACTACCACTATTGCTACTACTGCTGCTGCTACTACTACATCTACTACTATTGCTGCCACAC
Source organism: Trichopus zeylanicus subsp. travancoricus (assembly GCA_005019695.1). Classification (NCBI taxonomy): domain Eukaryota; kingdom Viridiplantae; phylum Streptophyta; class Magnoliopsida; order Dioscoreales; family Dioscoreaceae; genus Trichopus; species Trichopus zeylanicus. Next base: position 124,859 of record RXID01021787.1, on the reverse strand, counting down.
TACTACTACTACTTCTTCTATTCTGCTATGACTGCTACTACTACTACTATTCCTACTACGGATACTACAGCTACCACTGCTATGACCGCTACAGCTACTACTACTACTACAAGTACTACTACCACTGCCACTACTGCAACTGATGCTACTACTACTTCAGCTATTACTACTACTACTACTACTACTGGTACTACTGCTACTACTGCTGCTGCTATTACTGTTACCACTACTACTACTACAACAACCACAACAACTACTACTACTACCACTGCTATTGCAATTATTTCTGCTACTACTGCTGCTACTACAACTATCACAACTCCGACTAGTACTACTACGACGACCACTACTGCCAGTACAGATACTCTTGCTACTACAACTACTACAACTACTTATACTTCTACTTCTGCTACTACTACTACTACAGCTACTACCGCCCGTACTATTACTGCCACTCCTACTTCTACTAGTTCTACAACTGCTTCATCTGCTTCTACTACAACTACTACCACTACCACTCTTGCTGCTGCTTCTACTACTGCTATTAACATTGCGCCTATTAGCGTCACTATTACTACTTCTGCTACTGCTACTGATACTACTACTACTGCTGCTACTACTTCTACTACTACTATAGCTGCTACGACTACTACTGCTATTATTACGACTACTACTACAATAACAGCTACTACCATTACTACTTCTTCTACTACTGCTTCTACTATTGCTACTACTAATATAGCTACTACTATTATTACTATTACTAGTACTACTACTACTACGACTACTATTGCTATTACTACTACGACTACTATTTCTGCTACTACTACCACTACTTCAACTTCTCCTACTACCACTACTTCTACTACAATGGCTGTTGCTTCTTTTGCTACTGGTACAACTACTACTACTACTCTTGCTACTGTTGCGACTACTACTACCACTACTTCTGCTACTACTATTGTCACTGCTACTGCTACTATTTATGTTGTTACTATTTCTATTACTACTACTACTATTGCTATTCCAAGTATTGCGACCACTAATACATATGCTACTACAACTACTACTCCAACTAATGCTACTAGTACTACTGTTGCTACAACTACTGCTCCTATTACTACTACTACTATTACTACTGCTACTGCTACTACTCCTCCTATCACTACTACAACTAATACTACTGGCACTATTACTATTACTACTTCTAATACTATTGGTACTACTACTACTACCACTATTTCTTCTGCGACTATTGCTGCTACTACGATTATTGGAACCATCACCACTACTACTACTATTACTACTACTGCAACTACTACTACTACTACTTCTTCCACTATTGCAACTACTACTAGTATAACTAATACTACTACTAATACTACTACTACTACTACTACTACCACTTCTGCTACTACTATTGCTATAACCATGCCTACTACTACTACTACTACTATAGCTGCTACTAGTACTTCGACTGCTACTACTACGATTACTCTCGCTACTACTACTGCTACTTCTTCTACTACTTCCACTCTAGTACTAGTCTGACTATTACTGCTACTACTACTACTACTGCTACTCGTACATCTACTAATGCAACTAGTTCTACTATTACTACTACAACTTCTACAACTACTACAACTATAGATACTACCGCTACAGCTGGTACTACTACTACTACCACCACTACTTCAGCTACTACTACTGCTAATACTGCTACTACTGTAACAAGGGCTACTACTACTATTACTACTGCTACACTACTACTATTGTTGTTGCTATTGCTACTTATACTACTGCTAAAACAATTGCTACTACTACTGCTAGCACTATTACTGTAGCTACTACGATTACTACTACTACTACTAAAATTACTAATACTACTATTGCTACTATTTCTACTACAACTACTACTCCTCCTACTACTGTGACTACTACTACTACTTCAGCTACTACTCCTACCGCTACTCCCACTAATACTACAATTGCTACTACTACTGCTAGCACTACTACTGTAGCTACTATGACTACTACTAATGCTACTAAAACTACTAATACTACTACTGCTACTATTTCTACTACAACTACTCCTCCTACTACTGTGACTATTGCTACTACTTTAGCTACTAGTCCTACTAATACTACAATTGCAACTACTACTACTGCTACAACTATTATTGCTACTGCTACTACTATTACTACTACTACAACTACTACTACTACTTCGACTACCCTTTCTACTACTATTGCTACTACTACTACTTCTACTACCATTTCTACTACTATTGCTACTACTACTACTTCTACTACCATTTCTACTACTATTGCTACTACTACTACTACAACTACTATTGCTAAGACTACTACTATTGCTACTACTACAACTATTACTACGACTACTACAACAACAACTACTACAACAACTACTACTGCTCCTACTACTACTGCTACTACTATAACTACTACTAACACTACTGCAACTACTGTGACAACTTCTACTACTACTACTGCTTCTACTGCTACTACTGCAACAACTACTACTACTACTACCACTGCTACTATTTCCACTACTACTACACTGCTACTACTGCTACTTCTGCTACTACCCCAAATACTACTACTCCAACTACTACTACTACTATGCTTACTACTACTAATACTGCCACTACAACTACAACTTCTACTACTATCAATACTAATACAACTAGTTCTACTACTACAATACTACTATTACTAACACTACTACTACTAATACTCATAGTGCTACTACTACTTCAAATACTACGACTACTACTACATCTGCTACTACTATTGCAACTACTAATGCTACTACTACTATAATAGTTACTATTACTGCTAATAGTTGCTACAACTACTATGATGACTACTACTGCTAATGCTACTACTGCTAAGACTGCTACTACCACTATGATGGCTACTACTTCTGCTACTACTACTGCTACTTTTGCTACTACAACTGCTACTATTACCACTACTATTACTGCTACAACATGTACTGCTACTGCTACTATTACTGCTACTCCAACTACTAAGACTACTGTTGACTCTACCACGGCTACTACCACTACAATTGTTGCTACTACTGCTTCTACTATAGCTACTACAACAACCACAATTATAGCTACTCCTAAAATTACACCTACTACTACTCCTTCACCTACATCTATTTGTACTACAACTCCTACTCCTACTACTACTACTGCAGCAACTACTACAACTACTAGTACTGCTATTACTACTAGAACTCCTTCTACTAGTACTACTACTATTACCCCTATTACTACAACTACTGCTACTGCAGCAACTACTACAACTATTAGTACTGCTATTACTACTACAGCTCCTTCTTCTACTAGTACTACTACTATTACCACTATTACTACAACTACTGCTACTACTATAACTACTACTGTTGCTACCACTATTACTATTACAACAATTATTACTACTACTACTACTTCTGCTACTTTAGCTACTACGACTACTACTGCTACTACTACTACTACTACGAACACAACTACTATAACTACTACAACAATTGCTACTCCTACAGCTACTACTATTACTTCTACTACTTCTATTACTACTACTGCTGCTATTACTACTACTAATAGTACTCCTACTACAACTACTACTCCTACTACTACTATTACAACTACTACTACACCTACAACTATTACAACTATTGCACCTACTAATATTGCTTCTACTACTATTACAACCACAACTGCTACACTACTATTTCTAAGAATGCTACAACAACTGCTATTACTAATACTTCTCACGCTACTACTACTACTACTACTACTTCTACTACTGCGACGATTAATTCTACTACTATTACTACAACTATTGCTACTCATACTGCTATAAATGCAACTAGTGCTACTACTACTACTACTACTTCTACTTCTACAACTACTACAACTACAGCTACTACCCCTACTGCTACTACTACTACTGACACTACTACCACTACTTCAGCTACTACTACTGCTACTACTACTACTATTGCAACAAGTGCTACTAATACTACTATTACTACTACTGCTCCAGCTACTACTGCTTCTACTACAACAACAACAACAACTACTATTAGTACTACTCCAGCTACTACTATTGCTACTATGACTATTACTACAACTGCTGTTGCTGCTACTACTACCACTACAACTACTACTATTACTATTAACACTTCCATAACAATAACAACTACAACTATTACTACTCCACCTACTACAACTGCAGCTTCTGCTACTACTACTACCACTGCAACTACTACTGCTACAACAACTGCTACAGCAGCAACTACTACAACTACTGCTGCCACTACTAATACGACTTCTGCTACGACTACTGTTACTACTTATACTACTACTGCTACTGCTACTGCTACTATTGCTACAACTACTACAACTACTACTTGTACTACGGCCAATACTGCTCCTCCTACTACAACTACTACTACAAGTGCTACTACTACTGCTGTTGCTATAACTTCCGCAACAACTACTCCTACTGCTGCTGCTACAACTGCTACTACAGCAACAATTGTTGCAACTACAACGACGATTACTCTACTGCTACTACTACTGACGCTGCAACAACTACGACTATTACTACTACATCTATGACTACAACCATTACTATAGCTACTACTGCAACCGCTACTACTGCAACCGCTACTGCTACGATAACTACTGCTATGGCTACTAATATTAATACTACTACTAACTCTACAACTACTACAATTAGTGCTAGTCTTTCACAACTTTTACTACTACTACTCCTACTTCTACTATTACTGATGCTACAGTGCTGCTACTTCTATTACTACTACTATTACTACTACTACTACTACTTCTGCTCCTACGACTACTACTACTAGTACTTTTGCTCCTACTGCAACTACTACTATAACTTTTGCTACTACAACCACTACTACTACTGCTACCACAGCAAGTACTACGTCAGCTACTATTGCTACTACAACAACTTCTCTTACTACTACCACCACTTCTACTACTACTCTTATGACTGCTATTGCTACAATAACTACTACTACCACAACAATAACAACTACAACTACAACAACAACTACAACTACTACTATTACTACTACTGCTACTACTACTACTAGCACTATTACTACTAAAACAACTACTCCTACTTCTAGCCCTACAGCTACTACTACTGCTGCTACTACAAATACTACTAATGCTATAGCTACTATAACTAATACTACTACTACGATTTTTACTGCTGCTACTACAACAACTACTACAACTACTATGACTACTAATACTAGTGCTACTAGTAGTAGTAGTAGTAGTACTACTACTACTACTAATACTACTCCAGCTACCACTATTGCTACTACTACTACTACGACTACTGCTACTACAACTACTCCTCCTCCTCCCGCTACTACTACTTCTACTATTGCTACCACTACTACCATTGGTACAATTACGGATACTCCTACTACTGCTACTACGACTACTACTACTACTGCTGCAACTCCTACTATTGCTACAACTTCTACTACTACAACAACAACTACCACTACAATAACAATAACTACTTCTATTACTGCAACTACAACAACTCATGCCACTACTACAACAACTACTACTGCTACTGCTATTGCCACCACTACTACTACTAATACAACTGCTGCTACAGCTACTACTACTACTGCTATTGCTACAACTACTACTACAACTATTATGACTACTAATACTAGTGCTAATACTACTAATACTACTACTACTACTACTACTACTAATATTACTCCATGTACTACTACTGCTACTACTACAACAACTCCTCCTCCTCCTCCTCCCGCTACTACTACTACTACTATTGCTACCACTACTACCACTACTACCATTACTACTACTATTACTTCTACTCCAACTACTGCTACTACGACTACTACTACTAATACTACTACAACTCCTACTACTGTTACAACTTCAACTTCTGCTACAACTACTATTACTGCAATAACAGTAACTACTCCTATTACTACTACTACTACAATTGCTGCCACCACTATTACTTCTGTTGCTACTGTTGCTACCACTACTGCTGCTGCTGCTACTACTACTGCTACTACTACAATTACTACTGGTACTGCTATAATTACTACCACTGATACTGCTACTACTACTACTACCACTAATACTGCTACTACTACTACTACCACTAATACTGCTACTACGACTACTACTGCCACTACTACTACTACCCCTAATACTGCTACTACTACTACTTCTTCTTCTCCTACTACTACATATACCACAATAACAACAACTACTACTACTATTACTCCCACTACTATTACTGCCATTGTTACTTCTACTACTACCACACAACTTCTACTACTACCACACAGCTTCTACTACAACTACTGATACTACTACTACTACTACTACTTCTGCAACTAATACTACTCCAACTACTACCACTACTATTACTAATACCATTGCTCCTACTACCACTACTACTACTACTTCTGCCACTACTATTGCTACCACGGCGACTACTATCACTAGCACTACTATTGCAACTACTACTACTACTGCTACTGCTACTACTACTACTTCCCTTGTACTACAACAACAACTACTGCTGTAACTACTACCACTACAGCTGCTACTATTTCTGCTACTACTAGTACAACTACTGCTGCTCTTACTACTAGTACAACTGCTACTGCTACAATACCTACTACAATTGTTGCTGCTACTACTACTACAACTAGTACTACTCTTACTACTGCCACTACTAGTGCTATTACTACAACTACTACTGTGACTACTACTACTATTTCTAGTACTACTACTACTACAACAACTACAATAACAACTACTAGTACTACTTCTATTGCTACTACAACAACTACAACTACAAAAAGTACACCTACTGCTACTACTGCGACTTCGGCAATTACTGCCACTACTACTACTACTATTGCTACCACTGCTACTACTTCTACAACTAATACTACTACTACTCCAATTCCTACTACTACTACTTCTCCAACTATTACTACTACGACAACTTCCACTATTGCTGCTACTACTACTGCTACTAATGCTACCATTGCTATAACTCTCACTACTAGTACAACTACTACTACTACTACTACTACTTCCACTTCTCCTACTACCACAAACAGTACTAGTAGTTCCACTATTTTGCCAGTACTACTACAACTCCTACTACCACTGCTACTACTACTACTACTACTACTACTACTACTACTACTGCAACTTCTCCTACTACCACTACCACTACTAGTTCTTGTGCTTCTTCGCCTACTACTACTACAACTACTACAGTTACTGCTTCTATTGCTACTACTGCTACTGCTGCTACTGCTACTGCTACTACTACTACTACTACTACTACTACTACTACTACTACTACTACTATTACTACTACTACTACTGCTACTACTACTACTACAACAACTACTCCTACTACTACTACTTCTCCTATTACTACTACAACAACTACTACTCCTACTACTACTACTACCTGTACTACTGTGACTACTACAACTACTGCTGCTACTACTGCGACTATTGCGACAACTATTGCAACTACTTATTCCATTACCACAGCTATTACTGCTACTACTGCTGCTACACCAAGTATTGTGACTACTACTACAAATACTATCACTACTCCTACTACTAGTATCACCATTACTTCTACCACTACTATAACTACCGCTACTACTACTACTGCTACTACTATTACTACTATCACTACTACTATAATTACTACTACAACAACTGCTACTACTGCTACTACAGCTACTACTGCTACTACTGCTAGTATGGCAAATACTGCTAGTACTACTACTACACCCACTTCTACTACTTCTGCTCCTACTGCAACTACTACTACTACTGCTACTGCCAAAACTAATACTACTACTACTACCAAAACTAATACTACTGCTACAAATTTTTTTCCTACTACTATTGCTGCTGCTACTACTACTAAAACTACTTCAGCAATTACTACTACTACTAGTAGTACAAGTACTGCTACTATAACTGCTGCAACCGCTGTTACTACAACTACTACTAATGCTGCTACTCTTGCTGCTTCTACGGCTGCTTGAACTGCTAGTCCTCCTACTACTACTACAACCACAACTGTCACTATTATTACTTCTACTATTGCTAATACTAATATTCCTACTGCTACTCCCAATTCTACCGCCACTCCTACATCTCCTTCTACTACAATTACTGCAACTACTACTACTACAACAACTACTGCTACTACTGCTACTACTGCAACTACTGCTGCTACTACTGCTTCTACTACTGCTACTGCGGTTATAGCTATTATGCTACTACTACTGCTGCTGCTGTTACTACTGCTACTACTGCTACTACCACTACTACTACAACTATTACTCCAACTGTTATTGCTGCCACTACTATTGCTAATACTACTACTACCTCTACTATAATGAAACTACTGCTGCTACTATTGCAACTCCTACTACAAATACTACAACTTCTACTACAACTACTGCTACTACTACTACTACTATGACAATAGCTCCTACTACTATTGCTTCTACTGTTGCTACCACTACTACTACGACAACTATTTTTTATTAATGATACTCTTGCTACTACTGCTCCTACTATTACCGCTACCACAACTACTACAACTGCTACTCCTACTACTACTGCCACTAATACTGCTCCAACCACCACTACAACCACTGCTATGACTACTATTACTACTCCTACCAATACTACTATTGCTACTACTGCTGCTCTTACAACAACTACTGCTGCTACTAATACTACTGCAGCCTCTGCTTCCACTATTGCTACTGCAACTTCTACTGCTACCAACACAACTGCCACTAATACTACTACTACTACCTCTATGACTACCACTATGACTACTTCTACTACTACTGTTGCAGCTGCAACTCCTACAACTTCTACCACTACTGCTACTATTAGTACTACTACATCTACTACTGCTACAACTACTCCAATGGTGACTGCTACTACTACTACTACTACGACTAGTACTACGGCTACTACTGTTGCCATTACTACTACTTCAACTACTACTACTACAACTACTACTTTTGTTACTACTACTACGACTACTACTACTACTACTACTACTTTTACAACTTCGATAAGTACTACAACTATTTTTCCATCGCTAGTACTTTCGCTACTACAACTACTACTTTAGCTACGACTACATCTTCAACAACTACAACTACTGCTACTATTACAGCTACTAGGGATATTACTACAACTACTGCGACTTTTGCTACTACTGCTACGTCTACTAGCACTAGAAGTACTACTACTTTTACTTCAACTACTGCTAATGCTTTTGCTACTACTTCTCCTACACCTACTATAGCTACTGGTACTGCTACTACTACTACTACTACTATCGATGCTACCAATACAACTGCTTCTGCCGTCACTACTACTACTACTATAGCTACTACTACTACTGCTACTACTACTACTACTGTTGTTACTACTCCTACTACTGCTACTACTGTTGTTACTTCTCCTAATGCTCTTACTACTAATATAACTACTACTGCTACTACTACTGCTACTGTGACTACTATTACTACTACAACTAGTACTACTCCTACTCCTACTACTACTACGACTACTACAAGTACTACTATGCGACTATTACTACAACAACAAAAACTACTACTACTACTACTGCTGCTACAACAACTACTATTACTTACACTACAACTTCTACTTCTACTGCTACTACTACTACTATTACTACAAAAGGTATATCTACCGCTGTTATTTCTACTACTGCAACTACTACGACTACTACTACTATTACAACTGCTACTACTATTGCTGCCACTTCTCCTAGTACTACAACTACTGCTACTACTACTCCTCCCCCTACTCCTTTGACTGCTACTAGTGCTACTACTACTACTATGACTACTATTATTACAACTACTACTACTTCTCCTACTACTACGACTTCTGCTACTCCTGCAACTACTATTACTTCTGCGTTAACTACTGCTATTGCTTCTACTATTACTTCTCGTACTACCACAACAACCACCACCGCCACTACTACTACTACTGCTACTTGCACTACCACTACTGCCACTACTAATACTACTGCGACTGCTATTACTATTACTACTACTACTACTACTATAGCTACTACAACTAATTCTCCTACAACTATTACTTATGCTACTACTTATGCTACTGCTACTTCTACTACTACTACTATTGCTGCTGCTACTCTTACTGTTGCTACTATTACTACCACTACAACGACCAATATTGCAACTATGACCACAACTACAGCAGCTCTACTACTACTGTTGCCACTACTACCACTACTACTGCTACTATTACTACTGCCACTACTACTATTACAACTACAACTCTACTACTATACTTATGCGACTACTCTGCTTCTCCTACTAGTATTACTACTGCTACCACTGCTCCTTCTACTACTACTACTACTACTACTACTGTCGCTGTTGTTACTACTAGCACTGCAACTACTACTACTCTACTTCTCCTACTACTACAACTACTGCTACAACTTTTACTACTAATTCCACTACTACTACTACAATTGTTACTACTACCACTGCTACTACTACTACAACTAGTATTACTACTACTACTAATACTGCAGCAACTAATACTTTTACTACTACTACCATTACCCCTACATGACTACCACTACTACTACTGCAGCTACTACTTCTACAACTACTACTGCTGCAACTTCTGCTATTACTGCTACTATTACAACTACAACTTTGACCACTACTTCTCCTACTACTAATACTACTACTATTACCAGAACCACTTCTCCTACTATTAGAATTACTGCTACTACTATTGCTACCACTACTACTGCAGCTACTTCTCATACTACTACTACTGCTACAACCATTGTTGCTCCTGCTGGTGCTGCTACTACTAGAACTACTATTACTATGGCTACAACAATAACTACCAATGCTACTACTTCTTATACTACTACAACTATTACATTTCCTAGCACTACTACTACTACTATTGCTACAACTACTCCTGTTGCTGCCACTAATGCTACAATTGCTACAAGTACTATTACTACTACTATTACAACTACTGCTATTGCTACTACAACTATTTCACCTACTATTACAGCTACTACCACTACTACTTCTACTATTGCAAGTACTAGTACCTCCGCTACTGCTACTACTGCTACTACTCCTATAGCTATTGCAGCAACTGCTGGTTCTGCTACGACTAAAACTAAGACTAATGCTGCTGCTACTTCAACTACTGCTACTACTACTGCTACTACGGCTACCACTATTATCATGAGTACTTCTATTACTACTGCTACTGCTACTACTCCTATGACTACTGCTAGTAGCACCACTATTGTTGCTATTTTAGCTACTACAGCTACTACTGCTACAACTCCTATGACTGCTGCCACAACTACGACTACTACAACTGCTAGTACTACTCAAACAACAATTAATAGTGTTGCAACTACTACTACCACTACTACTGCTACTACTTCTGCTATTACTACTTCTACTACTATTTCTACTACTACTGCTTGTACTACTACTACGACTACTACTACTACTTCTTCTACTACAACTACTGCTGCTACTTCTACTACAACTGCTGCTGCTACTGCTGCTATTGTAGCTACTGCTGCTTCTGTTACTTCTACTACTACTACTATTGCTACTACTAGGACTACTCCTACTGCTACTTCAGCTACCACTATGACTACTACTGCTACAACTACTACTGCGACTACTGCAACAACTACTACTAATACTACTCCTACCACATCTACCACTACTACCACTATAGCTATAATTGCTACAACATCTTCTACCACTACTACTACAACTTTTGCTAATACAGCTATCGCAGCTACTGCTACTACCACTACTACTACGGCCACTACTACTACTACTACCACAACTACGAATACTACAACCTCAACAAGTACTACTACTACTAACACTACTATGAATACTACAACTTCTACAATAACTACTACTGCCGCCACTGCTACACCTACTACTTGTATTGCCACTACTAGAACTACTACAGCTACTTCTACAACTAATACTACTCCAACTACTGCTACTACAACAACTACTACTACTGCGATAACTACTATTACTCGTACTACTACTTCTACTACTACTACTACTACTGTAACATTCACTACTACTGCTACTCCTTCTACTATGACTACAACTACAATAATGACAACAACAATAATAACTACTACTACTACCACTACTTCACCTCCAACTACCACCACTACTACTACTACTACCGTAGCTACTACTACTACTACTTTTATTATTGCCACTAAAGCTACTACTTTTACTACTTCTACTAGAGCACTATTGCTAATTCTGCTTCTTCTACTACTACTGCTACTACCACTATTACTGCTACTACTACTACTACTTCTCCTACTTTTACTGCTACTGCTATTACTATAGCAACCACTACTACTTCTAATTCTGCTATTGCTACCACTACAACAACAACTACTACTATTAATACTACAACTTAAACTACCACTACTAGTACTACTAGTGCTACTAGAACGCCAACTGCTACTACTGCTACAATCGCAACTACTGCTATTACCAATACTAGCACAACTACTACCACTGCTGCTACTGCTACTACAACTACTAATACTAATTCTGGTACAAATGCTCCTACTTCTTCTGTTATTATTACAACTACTACTACTACAACCACTATTGCTACTTCTGCTAGTGATAATACTATCAATATTACTTATATTGCTACTATTATTACTACTACTACTCTTCCTACTATCACAGCTACTACAACAACAATAATAATAACTACTGCTACTACTACTACTACTACTACTTCTACTCCTATTGTTGCTCCTACTACTACTACAACAACTTCTACTACTACTACAACAACAACTACTAATATTACTACTACTACTACTACTCCTGCTGCTACTACTACTACGACTAAAAATACTACTACTACTTCTACTACTACTTCCACTTCTACAACTACTACTAACACTACTACTACTACTACTAATAATAATAATACTATTACTACTACTGTTGCTACTTCTGCCACTACAACTACAACAACTACTACTATTGCAACTTCTACCACTGCTACTACTACTACTGCTACCGCTACTTCTATTGCTGCGGCAACTACTACTAGTGCTACCGCTACCGCTGCTACTACTACTATTACCATTGCTACTGCTATTACTAATACTTCTCCTACTATTACAACAGGAGCCATTACTACTACTACTCCTCCTCCTCCCACTACTACTACTACTTTTGCTGCTACTACTACCGCGACCACTACTACAACTACTATTACAACTACTTTTACTACTATTACTAATATTAATACTACTAATACTACAACGACTACTGCTACTTCTATGACTACTACTACTATGGCTACTACTGCTACTACAACTGCTACCACAACTTCATCTACTACTACTACTGCGGCAATTGCTTTTGTTGCTACTACTACTATAGCTACTGCTTGTTCTGTTACTATCACTACTACTACTACTGCTACTTCTGCTACTACTACTACAACAACTACTACTACTTCTACCACTACTTCTCTAGCTACAACTACCAATACTATTACTTTCACTACTTCACCTACTACTACTACAGCTGCAACTACTGCAACAACAACTACTACTACTACAACAACAACTACTACTATTACTGCTACTACAACTACAACTGCCACTACTACTACTTCCAATATTTCTACTACTATTGCTAACCCTACTGGTTCTACTGCTACAACTACTACAACCTTTACTACTATTGCTACTACTGCTACTACTACTTCTACTAGTACTCCTGCTACTGCAACTACAACTACCGCTACTGCTGCCACTATCTCCGCTCTACTACAACTAATATTGTTGCTGCTCTTACTACTAGTACTCCAGCTACTGCTGCTACAATTACTTTAATTTCTACTACTACTACTACTACTACTACAAATAATACTACTAGTATAGTAGATGCTGCTACTACTATTGCTACCACTACGACTACTCCTACCCCTACTACTGCTACTAACACTGCAACTTCTATTATTGCTACTATAGCAACAACAACAACAACAACTAGTTCTGTTACTACTGCAACTACCACTACTCCCCCTACTACCACAACTGCTACTACTACTAATATTACTGCTACTACTACTAATATTATTACTACTACTACGACAACAACAACATCAACAACTCCTACTACTACCACTACTAAATACTACAACTACTGCTACCACTACTACAATTACTGCTACTACTACTGTTATTTCAACTAATGCGACTGTAACAATTACAACTACCACTGTTCCTACTACTACAACTTCTACTACTACAATTGTTGCTTCTACTACTACAACAACTACTACTACCTTTACCACTACCTCTACTACAACTGCTGCTACTGCTACTATTGCTACTGCTACTACTCCTATAATTTCTCCTACTCCGAATACGACTACTACTACTTCTATTACTACTGCTATTACAACTAGTTCTGCTATTACTAATACTGCTACGGCTCCTATTACTGTTACTACTATTTCTACTACTACTACAACCATTGCTGCTACTACTACTACTCCTACTACTACAATTGCTATTACTACTACTATTACAACTGTTACTGCTACTACTACTACTACTACTACTATTACTTCCACTAATACTACTACTACCACTACTAGTGCTACTACAACTACAACTAACAGTACTACTACTTCTACTACTACTAGAACTACTAATACTACTACCACTTCTACTTCCACTGCTACTACTTCTACTACAAGTACTACTATTACTGCAATAACTTTTGCTACTACTCCTTCTACTATTTCTTCTGCTAGTAATATTACTACTACTACAACTACTACTAATCTTCCTACCACTTTGACTATGACAACTCTTACTACTACTTCGTCTACTACAAATACTACTATAGCTACTACTAATACTACTACTACAACTATAACTTACTATTGTTGCTGCTATTACTACTACTATCACTCACCTTGCAATGACTACTGGCATTACTACAACTGCTAATGCTAGTTCTGTTGCTAAACTATTCCTACTATTCCTACTACCACTACTGCTACTACTACTACAACTGCTACAACTAATACTATTACTACAACTACCACTTCTACTACGACTACCACTACTACTGCTAATACTACTACTATTGCTACTGCTGCTACTACTACTACTAACACAACTACTTCTGCTACTACTACTACTCCTACTACTACTTCAACTACTACTAATACTACTACTGCCACTGTTATGACTACTATAACTTGCTACTACTACTACTCTTATTAGTGCTACTAATCCCCCTATTACTACTTCTGCTATTACTACAATTGTTGTTGCTACTACTATTGCTACTACAACTGCTACTACTACTAATATTACAATTAGTACTACTACTACAACTATTACTACTACTACTACCATTATTACTACCACTACTACTTGCTACAACTACTGCTGCCACTTCTGCAACTACTACTGCCACAACTATTGCTACTTCTAACAAATGATGCTGCCACTACAACTAAGCCTACTACTACTGCTACTAGTACAACTGCTACTCCAACTACTACTATAGCTTCTACTGCTACAAGTGCTACTACTACAATGCCTATTGTTGCTATTACTACCGGTGCTACCACTGCAACTACTTCTGCAATTGATTGTTTTGGTACTGACACTACTACTGCTGCAACTGCTATTGCTAGTACAGCTGCAACTCCTACTACTACTGCTGCTGCTACTACAACTATTGCAACTTCTGCTACTAGAGTTACTACTACTTTTTCTACAACTGCTACTACTATTACCATTTCGGCTATTGCTACAACTGCTACTACTACTGCTCCTGCTGCTGCTGCTACTATGACTTCTACTACTACTATCACAACTGCTACTGCTACTACTACTATTTCTCCTTCTACTACTGCTACTGCTACTACTGCCGCTACAACTACTACAGCTGCTACTACTACTACTACTGCTACTAATACTATGGTTGCTACTATTACTACTACTATTGCTACTACTACTACTATTATTTCCACTACTACTACTACTCCTCCTGCTACTACTGCTACTTCTACGGCTACTACTACTAGTACTTCTAGTACTACTACAGCTACTACTTCTACTATTACTACTACTACTACAACTTCTATGACTCCTACGTCTTCTACTACTACTACTACTACTACTACTACTATGGCTTCAGCTACTGCTACTGCTATTGCTTCCACTACTGCTGCTACTGCTTTGGCTGCTACTACTACTACTACTATTACCACTGCAACTGCTACTGCTGCTATAACTACTACAACCACTACTGCTACCATTTCTACTGCAGCTACTGTGACTACTACTGTTGCCGCTGCTTCTTTTGCGGCTACTACAATAGCTGCCACTACTGCTATTGCTACTACAACTACTGCTATTGCTAGTACAACTGTTGCTCTTACTATTACAGCTGCTACTACTACAATTTCTGCTACAGCTACTACTACTAATTTTCCTACTATTACTGCTACTGCCACTACTAATCCTATTATTGCATCTAACACTACTAATGCCTCTGCTATTGCTCCTATGACTATTGCTATTACTACTTCTACTACTACTACTGCTACACCACTACTACTCCTACTACGATTACTATTACTAGTAATTCTCCTACTACTACTACTAGTACTATTGCTACTACTACGGCTACTTGTACTGCTCCTAATACTACTGCTACTACCACTACTCCTCCTACTACTACAACCACTTATACTACCACTGTTACTACTACTATTACTACTACTACAACCACTACCACTACAACAACAACTACTACTACTAAATATTCTTCTACTGCTACTACAACCACTACTACTATTACTACTACTACTATTGCTACTGCTACTATTAGTACTTCCCATACTACTACTATTGCTACAGCTACTATACCACTACAATTACCATAACTACTATTACTCCCACTGCTACTTTAACTACAACTACAATATGACAATAACTACTAGTACTAGTACTACTACAACTACTGCTGCTACAACTACTACTACTAATACTACTACTACAACAACCACTACTACTGCTACTATGCAACTACTACTCCTATTATGACTCTCGTTACTAATGTGACTCCCGCTTCTACAACTGCTACTGTTGCTATAGCTAATACAACTACTAGCACCACGGCTGCAACTATTACTACAAGTGCTACTCCAGCTACTACAACTACTTCTACTCCAACTGCTGATACTACTGCTACTACTGCTACTAGTTCTGCAACCATTTCCACTGGTACTACTTCTACTACTACTGCTACTACTATTACTACTTATCCAACTACTACTACCACTACTACTATTGCTACTATTGCTAATACTACGATTATTACCACTTCTACTACTACTTCTCCTACCACTACTGCTACTACGACTACTACTACTACAACTACTACTGCTACTACTACCACTGCTTCTATTTATTCTACTGCTACTTCTACTACTACTGCGATTACTATTACTACTTCCATTACCACTGGTAGTACTACTATAGCTATAGCTACTACTACTACTGCTACTACTACTACGACTGCAACTACTATTGCTAGAACTACGACAACTACTTCTACTACTACAACAACAACTATTACTACTGCTACCACTAGAACTACTACTATTACTACAACTTCTATTGATACTGCTACTATTACTACTACTACTAGTACTAGTACTACTACTACTACTACTACTACTACTTCTGCTACTACGACTATTACTAATATTCCTACTACTGCTGCTGCTATTACTATTATTGCAACTACAACGACTACTACTCCCACTACAAATACTACTACTTCTATTACTACTACGGCTACTACTACCTCTACTACTACTATGGCAACTATGGCTACTATTGCTACTAGTACAACTACTACTACTTCTGCTACTTCTGGAACTACTACAACTATGGCAATAATATCAACAACAATAATAAGTACTACAAGTACTACACAACTAATACTGCTACTACTATTGCATTTACTTCTACTACGGCTACTACAACAACAACAACTACTACTAACACAACTGCTTTCGCTGCTCTACTACTACTACTACCGTTACAACTACTGTTGCTGCTACTACCGCAACTACTACTGCTATTACCACTACTACAGCGGCTGCTGTTGCAACTACTACTCCAACTACTACTGCTACAACAACAATAACTACTACTACTACTAATGCAACTAGTACTCCTACTACTCCTACTACTGCGACTACTACTATAGTTATTACTACTACTACTACTTCCCCTACTACTACCACTATTGCTAGTTCAAGTGCAACTACAGCAACTGGTACTACTAATACTACTATTTCTACTACTGTTACTACTACTACTATTACCGTTACAACAACTACTACTGCAACCACTACTACTATTGCTATTACCACTGCTGCTACTACTACTACTACTACTACTATTACTATTATTACTATGGTGACTACTGTTACTACTACGACTACTACTGCTACTATTGCTACTACTATTACTCCCGGTATAACTCCCACAACTGCGACTACTTCAACTTCTTCTACTACTACTAGTACCACCACTACTAGTATGACTACAACTACAACTACTGCTAGTACTACTACATCCCCTACTACTACCACCATGCTAGTCCTATTGCTACTACTGTGACTGCTACTACTAATACAACAACTACTACAACTACTACAACTCCTGCTATGACTACTCCTACTACTACCACTTCTACTACGGCTACTACAACTACTACAACTACTATTACCACTATTGACATTGCTACTACTACTACTACTTCTCCTACCACTACTATTGTACCTACTACTACTATAGCTGCTACTATTGCTACTACTACTACTATTACTACTACCACCACCACCACTACTACTACTGCTGCTACAACTACTGCTACTACTACAACAACTATTAGTGCTACTACTTCAACTACTACTGTTGTTTCTACTACTTCTAACGATACTACTGCTACTACTACTACTCTGATTGTTACTACTACTACTATCGCTACTATGATTGGTATGGTTGCTACTATTACTACTATTGCTACTACAACTGCTACTACAACTACTAACACTGCTAGTACTATCGCTACTACAACTGCTACTACTACCACACTTGCTTCTACTACTGCAGCTACTACAACTACTACGACAACTCCTAATACTACTAATGCTACTACTAGAACTACTACTGCTGCTACTACTGCTACTGTTGCTGCTACTACTACTATTGTTGCTGCTACTACTACTATTGTTGCTGCTGCTACTACAATAGCAACAGCTACCGCTACTACAACTGCCACTAGTGCTACTACTACTACTACAGCTGCTGCTGCTGCTACTACTACTACTCCCACTACTGCTACCACCTCTCCTACTATGACTGCAACAACAACTACTACCACCACCTCTCCAACTACTACAACTGCTACTCCTACAAATACTACTGTTGCTGCTACTACCACTACTACTACAAGTATTGCTACTATGACTATTAATACTGGTCCTACTTCTTCTTCTTCTTCTTCTTCTACGACTACTACTGCTACAAATACTACTACTACTACAACAACTACAATTATGACTGCTACTACTGCTACTTCCGCTACTGCCACTACTACTGCTATAGCTGTTGCCACTACTACAACTACTTGTTCTGCTACTAATGCTTTTACTACTACTACTATAACTTCTACTACTACTACTTGAACTACAGCTGCTACAACAACAACTGCTACTACAACAACTGTTATAACAACTGCTACTTCTATCACTAAGGCTACTAGTACTATGGCTGCTACAACAACTACTACTATTACTACTACATGATGAATTCTACTTCGGCTACAAATACTACTATTACTACTGCTAATACTATTGGTACTACTACTACTACTGCTACAACGACTATTACTTCTACTATTGCTACTACTACTGTTACTACAACCACTACCACTATTATTATTACTACTACTACTACAACTACTTCTATTGCTACTGCTTCTTCTTCTACTACTACTACTACTACTACTTCATCTTCTTCTACTACTACTTCTACTGCCACTACTACTGCTACTAGTATTGTAACTACAACTACTACTACTAATACTACTACTAATACTAGTACAACTGCAACAACTTCTACTACTATTATTGCAGCAAGTATTTCTACTACAACTAGCACTACTACTCCTGCTGCTTCTAGTACTTCTACTACTACTACTACTACTACTTCTACTTCTACCACTACTAGTAATATAGCTACTACTACTGCTACTCCTACTGCCACTACTGCTACTAATGCTACTACTACTACTACTACTACTACTACTACTACTTCTACGGCTACTACAACTACTGCTGCTGCTACTGCTGCTACTACTGCTACTAATACTACTTCTACCACTACTTTAGCTACTACTACTATGACTACTACTATTACTTCTATGGCGGTTGCTACTACTGCTATTACTACTGCTACTACTTCTACTACTACTTCAACTACTACTGTTACTACTGCTAATACTGCTACTCGTACTGCTACTACTACTACAAGTGCTAGCACTACAACTAGTATTAAAACTATTGTTGCAGCTACCGCTACTGCTACCACTGCTACTGCGGCCACTACTGCTACTACTACTACATCTACTGCTGCTCCCATTACTACAACTACTACTACAACGGCTACTACTACGACAACTACTACTGTGGCTACTAATACTACAACTACTACTAGTAATTCTAATACTGCTGCTACAGCTGTTGCTACTGCTGCTACTAGTGCTAGCACTGCAAAACTTCTCCTACTACTACTCCTACTGCTACTACTGCTGCTGCTACTACAATGCTACTACTTTATTAGTACCACTACGACTACTACTACTGTTACTTTTGCTACTTCTGCTACCACAACTACTTCTATCACTTTCACAGCTACCAAGTCTACTACTGTTGATTGAATAACAACTACTTCTTATACCACTACTACTACTTCTGCTCCTACTGCTACTACTACTACTACTACTTCTACTACTACTACCACTACAACTACTGCTACTATTGCTACAACTACCACTTCTCCTACTACTACCACCACGACTACCACTACTGGTATGACTACTACTGCTATAACAACAACAACTACTACTACTACCACTGCTACTACTGCCACTATGACTACTATTGCTACTACTACGACTACGACTGCTGCTATTGCTGCTTTTACTACTGCTACTACTCCTACTACTACTGTTACTGCTGCTACTGCAACTGTTACAACTGCTACTACTATTGCTATTAGTAATACTGCTCCAACTGCTACTAGTACTGCTACTACAACTCCCACTACTACACCTACTATTACTATTACTATTGCACATGCAACTACTATGAATACTCCAACTACTCCAACAACAGCAACCACTACTGCTACTACTAATACTCCTACTATTACTGCTACTAGAACTACTTCCACTACTACTGCTGCTATTGCTACTCCTACTACTACTACTATAGCTCCTACTATTACTGCTTCTCCTACTGCTACTTGTGCTATAACTGCATCTACAGCTCCTACTACTAATACTACTACTACTGTTACTGCTACTACCACCAGTACTACTACTAATACTGCAACAACCATAGTTGCTATTACTACGTTTGCTACTACAACAGCTACTACTACTATTGCCACTACTACTTCTACTGCTACTAAGGCTGCTACAGCCACTACAGCTACAAAAAACTACAACTACTACTACCACTTCTGCTACTACGACTACTACTACTTCTGCTACTACTGCTAATATTGCTAGTATTGCTACTACTAAAGCTAGTACTTCTACTACTACTTCAGCTATTACTGCTACTACTACAACAACAACAACAAGAACAACTACTGCTATAACTACTACCACTAGTACGACTACAATTTTTTCTACCACTGCTACTACTACTACTACTGTTGTTGTTGCCATAAATACTACAACTACTGCTATTTCTGCTACTACTGCTACTACAGCTACTACTACCACTGCTGCTACTACTTCTACAACTATTGCAATATCTGCTACAACTACTATTTCTGCTACTACAACTGCTACTACTACCACGACTACTACTACTACTTCTAGTAATACTACTACAACTACTGTGGCTACAACTTTTGATACTATAGCTACTTCTTCAACTACTTATACTACTCCTGCTGCTGCTACTAGTACAACTACAACTACTAATATTGCTACTATAACTACCACTGCTACTAGTACTACTGTTGTTGCTGCTACTACTACTATTGTTGATGCTGCTTCTACTACTACTACTGTTGCTGCTTCTGCTACTACTAGTTCTACAACCACTACAACTACTATTACTACTACTACTATTACTGCTACTGCTATTGTTGTTGTTGTTGTTGTAGCTACTATTACTACTACTGCTACTGCTTCTCCTCCTCTTACTACTATTGTTAATACTACTACTACAAATAGTAGGGCTGCTGCTACTACTGTTGCTACTGTTGCTACTACTACTATAACAGATGCTATAAATGCTACAATTACTACTACTGCTACTGCTACTGCTACTACTACTGCTACTACTAAGACTACAACTATAAATGCTACTACTACAACTACTATTACTACTACGGCTACTACTACTACAACAACAACAACTATTACTACTAATACTGCTACCACTACAAGTATTTCCACTAGTACTGATGCGGCTGCTTCTGCTACTACTACTACTGCAACTACTACTACTACCACCCCCACCATCACTATACCTACTGCTACTACTACTACTACTACTTCCATAACTACTATTGCTGCTGCTACTACTACAACTACTACTCTTACAACTTCTCCTACTACTACTACTATTGCTACTAGTATTATAGTGACTACTACTACTACTGTGTCAACTAGTACTACTTCTAATACTACTGCTACTACTTCTGCTTGCTACTCCTACTACGGCTACAACTACTACAACTACTAGTACTACAGCTACTGCCTGTGCTACTACTATTGTTCGTGCTAGTACTATTGCTACTGTTATTATTACTATTACTACTAGTACTACTATTACTAAACTACTACTACCTCAGCTGCTGCTGCTACTGCTACTACTCCTGCTAGTACTATTACTTCTACCACTATTACTGCTACTACTACTACCACTACTCCTGCTACTACTATTACTACCACTACTACTACTGCTGCCTCTACTCCTTCTCCTACTTCCACTACGATTACTAAACTACTACTGCTGCCATATCTGCACCTACTACTACAACCAGTACTCCTGCCATAATTATTACTACTGCTGCTACTACTACTAATAGTACTACTATTACTAAAGTACTACTACTCCTGCTACTACTATTACTGCTTCTACTGCAGCTCCTGCTACAAGTACTATTGGTACTACCCCTACTACTACCACTTCAGCAACAACTACTTCTGCCACTATGACAACAAATGCTACTACTATAACTACAGCTACTACTGCTATCACTGCTGCTATTGCAACTACTAATAGTACTACTATTGCTACTGCTACTGCTACTGCTACTACTATAACTACAACAACTACTGCTACTACTACTACTGTCGGTACTACTGCTGCTGCTTCTACAACTCTTACCACTACTACTACTATTACAAAGACTACTACTACAACTACAACTACTAATACTACCACTACTCGTCCTCCTCCTACTACTACTATTACTGCTACTACTATTACTGCTACTACTATTGCTACTACTACTCCTACTAATACTACAACTGCAACTTCTATTACTCCTACTACTGCTACTGCTACTACGATTTCTCCAACTACTACTACTACTACAACCACTAATGCTGCTACTAATACTCCTACTACTAGAACTACTTATACTACTACTGCTACTACTGCTACTCCTACTACTACTACTACATTTCCTATTATTACTACTTCTCTTGCTACTACTCGTGCTACAACTCCTCCTACTGTTCCTACAACTACTGCAATTGCTGCTGTTGCTACTATGACTAGCACTCCTACTATTACTGTGGATACTAAAGTTGCTACTACTACTTCTTCTTCTACAACAACTACTACTACTACTACCACTGGTACTACTTCTACTGCTACTGTGGCAGCTATGACCACTACAACAACAACAACAACAACTACTACTACCACTACTTCTGCTACTTCTGCTACTACTGCAACTACTTCTGCTACTAATACTACTACTTCTACTACTACTTCTGCTACTACGGCTATTACTATGTCTACTACTTCTACTACTTCTACTATTACTAATACTAATACTACTATGACTACTACTACTACTACTGCTACAACTACCACTACTATGACTACTCTTTCTCCTACAACAACAACAACTACTACTGCTATTGCTACAACTACTACAACTAATGTGATTTCCGCTACTACTACTATTGCTACAACTACTACAACAACAACTCCTACTACCCCTATTGCTACAACTACTACACCTACTGCTATTTCTGCTACTACAGCTACCACTACTATTACTACAATGACTGCTACTACTACAGCTACTACTACTGCTAATACTACTACTCCTACAATGACTACAACTACTACAACTATAACAACTATAGCTTATACCACTATTTCTCCTACTCCTACTAATACTGCTACTCCTACTACTATCTCGCCTACTCCTACTACTACAACTACTACTACTACTTCTACTTCTACTGTGAATACTACTATTGCTATTACTATAGCTGCTACTACTACTGTTACTACTTCCACTGCTGCGATGGCTACTGTGACTACTACTACTACCACTACTACTACTACTTCTGCCACTATTTCTACTACTACTACTACTACTACTTCTTCTACTACTTCTACTATTACTACTACTACTAGTACTACTACTACTAAAACAACAACTACTACTACAATGACTACAACAACTACTACTACTACAACTACTACTTCTATTTCTAGAACTACTACTACAAATTTTGCAACTACAGCTATTGCTAATGGGACTGCTGCTCCTACTACTACTACTACTACTACTATTGCCGCTATTGCTAACACTACTAATGCTACTACTATAGCTACTTCTACTATTGCTGCTGCTGCTGCTACTAGTACTACTACTGCTACAACTATTATGACTACTATAGCTACTATTGCTTCTACTACTACTGTTATTGCTACTACCACTACTTCTCTGACTATTACTACTCCTCCTACTATTACTACTACTGCTGCCACTACTACTACTACTATTACTAATCCTGCATGTACTACTATGGCTACAACTACTATTGCGACTACTACTATAACTACTACCGCCACTACTACTACTACTACTACTTCTACTATCGCTACTATAGCTTCTACTGCAACTGTTGCTACAACTTCTATTGCTACTACTAGTACTACTAGTGCTACTACTAATACTACTACTACAAAAACTACTACTATCACTACTACTACAACAACTCCTACTAATACTATAACCACTATAACTACTACGACTACTATTGCTGCTACTGCTGTTGCTACTACTAGGCCTACTACTCTTACTACTTCAACTATAACTATTACATGTACTCATATTACTACTATTATTACTACAACTACTAATCCTATTACGACTCGAACTCCTACACCTACTACTACTGCAACTACTACTCCTCCTACTAGTACTGCTAACACTACTACAACTCGTACTACTCCGCCTACTCAGACTCCTACTCCTACCACTACTCTGACAACTGCAACTACTACAACTAATACAATGATTACTACTCCTAGTACTATTGCTATTACCATTACTGCTACTACTGCAATAGGTACTGCTACAACGATTACCATTGTTACTACTATTATTACTACTACTATTATTACCGCTACTACTACTACTACTACTATTACTACTACTACTACTACTACTACTACTACTACTGCTGCTGCTGCAGCAGCTGCTGCTGCTGCTGCTGCTGCTGCTGCTGCTGCTGCTGCTGCTGCTGCTACTGCTGCTGCTGCTGCTACTGCTCCTACTACTACTGCTACTACTACTACTACTACTACTACTATTATAACTACTATTGCAGCTACGACTACTACTACTACAACTTTTATTACTAGTAAAACTCCCACTAATACTACTCCAACTATTAATGCTACTACTACTAGTACTACTCCTACTACTACTGCAACTGCTACTACTACTACCACCACCACTACTACTCCTACTTCCACTCCTATTGCTATTACTACTACTACGATTGCTGCTATTACTACTACTCTAACTCGTATTCCTACTACTACTGCTACTACTATAACTACTACCACTACCCCAACTACTATTACTCCTACTACTACTCCCACTCCTACTCTTACTACTACTACTACAACTACTAGTGCTACAACAACAACAGCAACTAGTACTACTACCATTACAACTCCTACTCCTTCTCCTCCCACAAGTACTACTACTCAAACTCCTACTACTACTCCTCCTCCTCCTCCTACTCCTACTCTTACTCGTACCACTGCTAATACTACTACTACTAGTACTACTACTTCTACTAGTGATACTACTACAACTACTAATACTACAATTACTACTACTACCTTTACAACAAGTATAGCTACTACTACTCCCCCTCCTACTCCTCCAATTACTACTACTACTACTATTACTAATGCTACTAAAACAACTACTCCTACTTCTACTACTAGTAATACTGCTGCTGCTGCTGCTGCTGCTACAAATACTACTAATGGTACTACTACTAATAATAATATTACCATAATGATTTCTACTACTGCTGCTAAAACTACAATAACTACTACTATGACTACAAATACTACTACTATTACTATTACTACTACTGCTGCTACTACTACTATTACTAATACTACTTATGATACTACTACTGCTACTACTGCTACAACTACTCCTCCTCCTCCTTCTGGTACAACAACTACTACTACTAGAAAAAGTGCTACTACTTCTACTCTGACTCCTAAAACTACATCTACAACTATTTCTGCTACTAGTATTACTATTACTACTACTACACGTATTACTGCTACTACTACTACTACTACTACTACTATTACTGCTTCTGCTACTGCTACTACTACAGCTACTAGTGCTACTACTACTTCAACAACTATTATTATTACTACTACTAATATTACTACTAGTACTACTACTAGTACCACTACTACTACAACTACTACTACTCCTACTACTACCCCTACAACTACTACTACAACTACTATTGCTGTTACTAATTCTACTTCGACTACCACTACTATTACTACTATTACTACAACAATAACTACTACTACTACTGCAAGTATAAATACTACTAATACTACTACTCCTACTCCAACCACTGCTCCTACTACTCCTACTCGTACTCCTGCTCATAATACTGCTAATACAACTACTAGTAGTACTACTACATCTACTAGTGCTAGTACTTCTACAACTACTAATACTACTATTATAACTAGAACAACAATGACAACAAAAACTACTACTACTACTAGTACCACTTCTACTACTACTGCTACTACTATTACTAATACTACTAAAACAACTACTCCTACTTCTACTACTATTACTACTAGTATTGCTAAAGCAACAAATAATACTACCAAAACTATAACTACTACTATTAATACTATCACTATGATTTCTACTATTGCTACTAAAACTACTACTACTACTACTATTATAATTACTAATACAACAACTACTACTACAACAACAACAAATACTACTCCTACTACTACTACTGCTTCTACTACTACTCTGACTACAACAATAACTGCTACTACTACTATTGCGACTACAACTAGTGCTACTACTACTACTTTGACTCCTAAAACTACTCCTACAACTACTTTTGCTACTAGTATTACTGCTACTACTACTACTACTACTACTACTACTACTACTTCTGCGACTGCAACTTCTGCTACTACTGCTACAACAGCTATTTGTGCTACTACAACTTCAATAACTACTACTATTACTAATATTAATACTACTACTAGTACTACTACTACTACAACAACAACTACAACTACTACTACTACTACTACTACGACTACCCCTATAACTACTACTACTACTATTATTGCTCTTACTACTTCTACTTTGACTACTACTACTTCCACTACTACTTACTTCCTCCTCCTCCTCCTCCTCTTACTACTACTACTACATACACACCCAC
>RXID01021787.1:0-96251 GCA_005019695.1 Trichopus zeylanicus subsp. travancoricus | reverse complement strand
ACTACTACTACGAGTACGACTACTACTACTACTACTACTACTACTACTACTACTACTACTACTACTACTACTACTACTACTACTACTACTACTACTACTACTACTAGTACTACTACTACTACGATTACTACTACTACTACAACTATTACTACTAGTACTACTCCTCCTCCTACTACTACGACTACTACTATTCCTACTCCTCTTATTACTACGACTACTCCTAGTCCTGCTACTGCACCTACTAGAATGCCTATTCGTACTACTAATACTACTACAACTCATTCTACTACTGCTACTCCTAATGCTTATGCACCAGCTAGTACGCCTACTAATTCTACTACTATTTCTCCTCCTCCTACTGTTGCTACTACTGCTACTACTACTACTACTATAGGTACTGCAACTAAGATTACTACTACTACTCCAAGTACTACGACCAAGACTACAAATACTACTACCACTACTACTACTACTGCTGCAACTACTACTATTGCTGTTGTTGCTACTAGTACTAGTTCAATTACTAGTACAACTATAGCTACTATTATGCTTCCTACTACTACTGCTGCTACAACAACTACTACTTTTGCAACTACTACAACCACTACTGCTACTACTCATACTCCCACTCCTACTTCTTCTACTACTACTTCGACTGCTGCTGCTGCTGCTCTAACTCCTACAGCTACTACTACACCTACTACTTTAACTATTATAACTGATCAAACAAATATTAATCCTACCTCGGACTCTTACTACTACTACTACTACTAC
Source organism: Trichopus zeylanicus subsp. travancoricus (assembly GCA_005019695.1). NCBI lineage: Eukaryota > Viridiplantae > Streptophyta > Magnoliopsida > Dioscoreales > Dioscoreaceae > Trichopus > Trichopus zeylanicus. The sequence goes on along the minus strand of RXID01021787.1, from coordinate 95,477 downwards.
TACTACTACTATTACTACAATAACAACAACAATAACTACGACAACTGCTCCTACTCCTCCCACTATTACTTCTACTCCTACTCCTACTTGCACTACTGCTAGTACTACTACAACTAGTAGAACTACTTCTACTAGTACTACTAGTACTATTACTACTAATGCTGCTATTACTACTACTATAACTACTATTACAATAACTTCTGCTACCACTACTACCACTACTACTACTCCTATTACTACTACTACAACTAAAACTAGTACACCTCCCCTTCCCCGTCCTCCCCCTCCTACTACTAGTAGTAGTAGTACAAAAGCTACTACTGATACTATTACTAATATTACTGCTACTACTTCTACTACTACAACAGTAAGAACAACTACTACTACTATGGCTACTAATGCTACTACTACTACTACTGCTACTACAACTACTACTACTACTACTAAGACTACTACTACTACTACTCCTACTCCTCCTCCTACTACTACTACTCCTACTACTACTACTACAATAAGTACTGCTACTACTACTACTATTTCTCCTACTACTGCTGCGACTACTATTACTACTACGACTACTACTTCTACTACTACTGCTACTCTTGCTCCTACTACCACTACTAGTACTACTAGTACTCATACTACAACTTATACTCTTACTTCTACTTCTACTACTCCCACTACAACTACTATTACTACTACTACTAATACTACTACTACTGCTGCTGCGACTTTCACTCTTACTACTACTATTGCTATTACTATAACTACTACTACTATGACCACTACTACTTCTGGTCCTCCTCCTACTACTACTACTTCTACTTCAGCTGCTACTACAAATGGTTTGACTACAACTATGCCTACTCCTAAAACTACCCCTACAACTACTTCTAATGCTAGTATTATTACTACTACTACTCGTATTATTGCTACTACTACTACCACTAATCCTTCTACTACTACAACTACTGCTACTACTACTACTACAACTACTAGTGCTACTATTACTCCAACAACTACTAGTATTACTACTACTAATACTACTACTAGTACTACTACTACTACTACTACAACTACAACAACTACTACTACCCCTACTACTGTTACTACCACTACTACTTCTACGACTTCTACTTTGACTGCTACTACTACTACTACAAAAACTACTACTACCACTAGTACTATTGCTACTACTACCTCTACTACTCCTCCTACTACTACTATAACTTCCATTGCTACTACTACTATTAGTTCAACCACTCCTTCTTCTTCTACTATTACTACTACTACTAATAGTAGTGGGATTAGGAGTAGGAGTAGGAGTAGGAGTAGTAGTAGTCATTGCTGTAGCAGTAGTAATAGTAGTAGTAGTAGTAGTAGTAGTAGCAATAGTAGTAGTAGTAGTAGTCATAGCAGCAGTAGTAGGTGTAATGGTTGTAGTAGTAGTAGGTGTAGTAGGAGTAGCAGCAGTAGTAGGAGTAGTAGTAATAGTAGTAGTGGTAATAGTAGTAGCAATAGTAATAGTAGTACTAGTAGTAGTTGTAGTAGTTCGAGTAGTACTAGTAGTAGAAGGAGTGGTAGAACTAACGGTATTAGTAGTAGTCATAGTAGTACTAGTAGTAGTAGTAGTAGTAGTAGTAGTAGTAGTAAGAGTGTTAGGAGTTGTGGTAGTAGTAGTAGTAGTATTAGTAGTAGTAGTCATAGTTGTAGTTATAGTAGTAGTAGCAATAGTAGTAGTAGTAGAAGTAGTTAGTTGGGTCGTTGAAGTAGTAGTAGTCATAGTAGTAGTAGTAGCAAAAGAAGAAGAAGAAGAAGTAGTAGTATTAGTAGTAGGAATAGCAGGAGGAGTACTAGTAGCAACAACAGTAGTAGTAGTAGTTGTAGTAGCGCGCTAACAACGATAGCTGGAGTCCAGTAGTAGTATAGTAAGACGAAGTGGAGAATTCATTCTTAGTAGTAGTAGTAGTAATTAGCAGTATTGGTGTGGAAGTAGTAATAGTAGTAGTACTAGTAACAATTAGTAGTAGTATCAGTCAGTAGTTCTAGTTAGTAGGAGGAGGAGGAGGAGGAGGAGGAGGAGGAGGAGGAGGAGGAGGAGTAGTATGGATGGGTGTAGGAGAAGTAGTAGTAGTAGGACTAGCAGTAATAGCAGTAGAAGTAGCAATAGGAGTAGTAGTAGGAGTAGTAGTAGCACTATTTTCAGGCATTGTACTAGTAGGTGCAGAAGTTGTAGTGGTAGTAGTAGTTGTAGTAGTAGGTGTAGCCACATTAGAAGGAGTAGTGGTAGTTGTAATGGTAGTTGTAGTAGTAGTAGTAGTAGTAGGAGTAGCCGCATTAGAAGTAGTGGTAGTTGTAATGGTAGTTGTAGTAGTAGTAGTAGTAGTAGGAGTAGCAGCAGGAACTACTGGAGTTCTTGTAGTAGAAGTTGCTATTGTTATTATTGTGGAAGAAGTATTTGTAGTCATAGTAGTAGCAGTATTAGTAGTATTATTAGCATCAACAGTAGCAGTAGCCTCACTAGAAACAATCAAAGTAATAGTAGTAGTAGTAGTCAAAATAGGTGCAATTGAACGAATAGAAGTAGCAGCAGGGGTAGTAGTCAGTATAGTAGTAGTAGCTGCAGCAGTAGTATTAATGATAGTAGTAGTAGTAGTAGCAATAGAAGTAGTAGTAGTAGTAGGAGTAATAGCCACGGTAGCTGCAACAGAAGCTGTAGCGGCCGTTGTAGTAGTAGTAGTATTTGTAGCAGCAGCAGCCATAGTAGTAGTAGTAGGAGGAGGAGGACGAGGAGGAGGAGTAATTGTAGGTGTAAAAGTTGGAGTAGGAGTAGTAGTAGTAGTAGTAGTAGTAGCAGTAATAGCTACGATAGCTGCAACAGAAGCAGTAGCGGCCATTATAGTAGTAGTAGTAGTATTTGTAGCAGCAACAGTCGTAGTAGTAGTAGTAATGGTGGTAGGAGGAGGAGGAGTAGTTGTAGGAGTAAAAATTGGAATAGGAGTAGTAGTAAGAGTTATAGTAGTAGTTGTAGTACTTGTGGGACTAGAAGAAGCAAGACTAGTAGAAGTAGGAGGAGTAGTAGTAATAGTACTAATAGTAGCAATAATAGTAGCAATTGTAGTAGTAGTACAAGCAGCAGCAGTAGTAGTAGCAGAAATAGTAGTAGTAGTAGTAATAGGAGTAGTCGTAGGAGTAGGAGTAAGAGTAGTAGTAGTGGTGGTAGTGGTAGTAGTGGTGGTGGTGGTAGTAGTAGTCTTCATAGTAGTAGTAGGAGTAGTAGTAGCGGTAGACGTGTTGGTAATAGGAGCAATAATAGTAGTAGTAGTAGTACTATTAGTAGTAGTAGGAGGAGGAGGAGTAGTAGTAGCAGTAGAGCATTAATTGTAGTAGTTGTAGGAGTAGTAGGAGTAGTAGTAGTAGCAATAGTTGTAGGAGTAATAGTAGTAGTAGTAGAAGCAATATTAGTAGTAGTAGTAATAGTGTTAACAGTAATTGTAGTAGAAACAGTAGTAGTAGGAGTAGTAGTTGTGGTAGTAGTAGTGATAGTAGTCATAGTAGTAGTAGTAGTAGTAGTAGTAGTGGTACTAGAAGCGGTAGTAGTAGTAGTAGTAGTAGTATTAGTAGCAGTCATAGCATTAGTAACTGTAGAAGTAGTAGTAGTAGTAGTGGTGGTGGTGGTGGTTGGTGGTGGTAGTAGTAGTTGTGGTAGTAGTAGCAGTAGCAGCAGCAGTAGTAGTGGTGGTGGTAGTAGCATTAGTAATAGTAGTAATAATTGCAGCAGCAACAGTAGTAGTAGTAGTTCTAGTAGTAGTAGTACTAGTATTTGTAGCAGTAGTGGTAGATTTAGTAGGAGTAGGAGTAGGAGTAGTAGTAGGAGCTGTACAGGTAGTTACAAGAGTAGTTGGAGTTGTAGTAAGAGTTGTAGAAGTAGTAGTGCTACTAGTGGCATTAGTAGGAGTAGGAGGAGGAGTAGTAGTAGTAGTAGCAGAAGTTGTAGTGGTCGCAGTAGCAGTAGTTGCAGTAGTTGTTGTAGTAGCTATAGTAGTTGTAGTAATAAGAGTGGTTATAGGAGTAGGTGTAGAAGTAGAAGAAGTAGTAGTATTAGCTGTAGTTGTTATTGTGGTTGTTTTAGTAGTAGAGCACTAGGTGTAGTAGTTGTAAGCGTAGTAGTAGCAGTGGTAATAGTAGTATTCATAGTGTTGGTAGTCGTACTAGTGGCAGCCGTAGTAGCAGTAGAAGTATTCATAGTAGTATGAGTAGTAATAGCGGAAGTAGTAGTAGCAGTCGCAGTAGTTGTTGTAGTAGTAGTAATAGTAGTAGCAACTGTAGTAGTAGCAGTAGCAGCAGCAGTAGTAGTAGTAGCAGTAGTAGTAGTAGTAGTAGTATTCGTAATAGTAGTAATAGTAGAAGTAGTAGTAGTAGTAGTAGTAGTAGTAGTAGTAGTAGTAGTAGTAGTAGTAGTAGTAGTAGTAGTAGTAGTAGTAGTAGTAGTAGTAGCAGTCATAATAGTAGTAGCAGTAGCAGTTGTAGTAGGCGCAGCAGCAGCTGCAGTAGTAGCTGAAATTGTTGTTGTTGTTGTTGTTGTTGGAGCAGTAGTTGTAGTAATAGGAGTAGTTGTATGAGTAGGAGCAAGAGTAGTAGGAGTTGTAGTAGTAGTACTAGTACTAGTAGTTCTCGTAGTTTTAGTAGCAGTAGAACTAGGTGTAGTAGTTGTAGTACTAGTAGTAGCCGTGGTAATAGTAGTAGTACTAGTACTAGTAGCAACCGCAGTAGTAGTAGAAGTAGTAATAGTAGTATTAGTTGCAGCAGTAGGAGTAGTAGTAGCTGTGGTAGAAGTGGTTGTAATAGTAGTAGTAGTAGTAGCAGCAATAATAGTACTAGTGGTAGTGGTAGTAGTAGAAGAAGAAGTAGTAGTAGTTCTTATAGTAGGAGTTGGAGTAGTAGTGGTAGTAGGAGTTGGAGTAGTAGTAGTAGCACTAGTAGTTGTTGTAGTTGTTATTGTTGTTGTAGGGGAAGAAGAAGTTGTGGTAGTAGTCATAGTAATAGTGGTAGTAGGAGTAAGAGCAGCAACAAGATTAATAGTAGTAGTATAAGTAGTTGTTGTAGTAGCACTATGTGTAGTAGTAGTAGTAGCAATAGCCATGTTGGTTGTGGAAGTTGTAATAGTAGTAATACTAGTAGCAGTAGTAGTAGTCGAAGAAGTAGTTGTGGTCGTAGTAGTAGTAGTAGTAGTATTAGCTGTAGTAGTAGGAGGAGGAGTAGTAGTAGTATGAATAGGTGTACGAAAAGTAGCAGTAGTAGGATTTGTAGTGGATGTAATAGGAGTTGCAGTAGCAGTAGTTGTAGTGGTAGTAGCAGGAGTAGTTATTATCGTCGTTGTTGCGTAGTAGTACTAGAAGCAATGTTAGTAGTAATAGTAGTAATCGTAGCAGTAGGAGTTGTAGTTGTGCTAGTAGTAGTAGTCGTAGTTGTACAAGTAGTAGTAGTATTAGTTGTAGTCATACTAGTAGTAGTAGTGGTGTTGGCAGTAGTAGTAATAGTAGTATGAATAGTAGTAGTAGTAATTGTTGTAGTAATAGTTGTAGTAGTACTTGTAATAGTAGTAGTTGTAGCGGTAGTCATAGTTATAGTAATAGAAGAAGTAATAGTAGTAGTTATTATTGTAGTAGCAGCAGCAGCAGTAGAAGTAGCAGTAGTAGCAGTAGTACTAGTTGTAGTAGTTGTTGCAGCAGTAGCAATAGTAGTAGTAGTAGTAGTAATAATAAGAGTAGGAGTATTAGTAGTAGTAGTTGCAGCAGTAGTAGTAGCTGTTGTAGTAGTAATACGAGTAGTAGTAGGAGTAGAAGCTGGAGTAGGAGTGTAGTAGGTTGTTGTAGAAGTAGTAATAGTACTAGTAAGAGTAGTAGTAGTAGCAGCAGTAGTAGTAGTAGGAGTAGTTGTAATAGGAGTAGGAGTAGTAGTAGTAGTGTCATAGTAGTAGTAGCAGTAATTGTAGTAGTTGTTGTAGTAGTAGCAGTAGTAGCGGTGGTAGTAGCAGTTGTGGTAATAGTGATAGCAGAAATAATAGTAGTATTAGTAGCAGTAGTAGTCGTAGTAGTAGGATTAGTAGTAGTAGCAGCAGCAGCAGCAGCAGCAGTAGTAGTAGTAGTAGTAGTAGTAGTAGTAGTAGTAGTAGTAGTAGTAGTAGTAGTAGTAGTAGTAGTAGTATTAGTAGTAGTAGAGGGGTAGTGGTAGCAGTACTAGTATTAGTAGTTGTAGTAGCAACAGTAGTAGTAGTGGTAGTAGTAGTAGTAGTAATAGTAGTAGTAGTAGTTGTTGTAGCAGTAGTAGTAGTAGTAATAGTTGTAGTCAGAGTTGGAGTTGGAGCTGTTATAGGAGTTGTCTTCGTTGGTGTAGTAATAGTAGTAGTTGTTGGAGTAGTAGTCGTAGTAGGAGTACTTATAGTAGAAGTAGTTGCAATTGTAGCAGTAGTAGTATCAAAAGTAGTAGTAGTAACAATAGTAGTAGTAGTAGTAGAAATAGAAGTTGTTGTAATAGTAGCAGCAGCAGAAGTAGTAGCTGTAGTAGTGGTTGTAGTAGTAGTAGTAGTAGTAGTAGATGTAGTAGTTATAATAATTATAGTAGATGTAGTAATTATAGTAGCAGTAGTAGTAGTTACAGCAATAGTAGTAAGAGTAATAGTAGTAGTAGTAGCAGTAGCAGTAGTTGTAGTAGCAGTTGTGGTAGATGTCATAGTTGTAGTAGCAGTTGTGGTTATTATATTAGTAGTTGTAGTAGAAGTAGTACCAGTAGTAGTCGTAGTAGTAGTACCTATAGTAGTTGTAGTAGAAGGTGTGGTAGAAGTAGTGGTTGTACTAGTGGTAGAAGTAGTAGTAGTAGTAGCAATCATTGTAGTTGTAGTCGATGATGTAGTAGTTGTAGTAGTTGTTGTAATAGCAGTAGCAATAGCAGTATTGGTAGTGGTGGTAATAGTAGAGGTGCTAGTTGCATTAGTAGTAGTAGAAGTAGAAGAAGTAGTAGTAGTAGTCGTAGCAGAAATAGTAGTGGTAGTAGTAGCAGTAGCAGCAGCAATAGTAGTAGTAGTAGCTATAGTAGTAGTTGAAGTTATAGTAGTAGTAGCAATAGTAGCAGTAGTACCAATAGTAGTAATAGTAATAGTAGTAGCAGTAGTTGGAATAAATGTACCATTGATAGTAGCAATAGCAGTTATTATCATTGAAGTTGCAATAGTATTAGCAAGAGTAGTAGCAGCAGTTGTAGTAGCAGGAGAAGTAGTTGTCATAGTAGTAGCATCAGTTCCAGTAGTAGTTGTAGTAGTAGTAGCATTAGTAGCAGTAGTAGTATTAATAGTGGATGTAGTAGTAGTAGCACTAGTAGTAGTAGTAGTAGAAATAGTATGATTAATACTAGCAGCAATAGCAGCAGCAGTAGTAATAATAGTCATAGTAGTGTTAGTAGTAGTAATAGTAGTATTAGCAGTAGCAACGGCAACAACAGCATCAGCAGCAACAGTAGTAGGAGTAATAGCAGTAGCAGACGTAGCAGGGGTAGTAGCGCCATTAGCAATAGCAATAGTAGGAGTGGTTGCTGTAGTAGCAGCAGTCATAGTAGTAGTAGTATTAGCAGCTGTAGTTGTAGTAGAAAAAGAAGTAGTAGTAGTAGTAGTAGTAGTAGGAACAAGAATAGCTATAGTAGTAGTAGTAGTTGTTGTAGTAGTGTTAGTAGTAGCAGTTGTAGTGGGAGTAGTAGCAACAATAACCGCAGATGTGGCAGTACTACTAACTGTAGTAGTCATAGTAGTAGCAGCAGTGGTGCTAGTAGTAGTACTAGGAACAATAGCAATAGTAGCAGTAGCAGCAACATAAATAGTAAGAGTAGTAATATCAATAGTAGCAATGTTAGTGGCAGTAGAACAAGCTGTACTAGTAGTACTAGTAGTAGTACTATTACATGTAGGAATAGTAGTAGTAGTAGCAGTTGTAGCAGTCATAGTACAAGTTGTAGTAGTAGTAGTAGTAATAGTAGTAGTAGTTGCGGTAGAAGTTGTACCATTAGAAGTGGTAGGATAAGAAGTAGCAGTCACAATAGTAGCAGTAGTAGTGGAAGTAGTAGTAGTTGTCACAATAGTAATAGCAGTAGTGGTAGCAGTAGGAGAAGTAGTTGTAGTTGCAGTAGTCGTAGTAGTAGTCGTAGTCGTAACAATAGTAGCAGTAGTTGTTGTAGCAGCAATACTAGTAGTAGCAGTAGTTGTTGTAGTAGTTACAATTGTAGCTGTAGTAGTAGGCGTCAAAGTAGTAACAGTAGTAGTGGTCGAAAGAGTAGTAGTAGTAGTAGTTGCAATTGTAGTAGTTGTGGTAGCAGGAGTAGCAGTAGCCATAGAAGCAATGGTAGTAGCAAAAGTAGCAGGAGTAGTAGTAGACATAGTAGCAGTAGTAGTAGCCCAGTAGTAGTAGTAGCAGTAGCAGAAGTAGCAGCAGCAATAGTTGCAGTAGTTGTTGTTGAACTAGCAGTAGTATTAGTAATAGAAGCAACAACAATAGTAGTGGTAGAAGTAGTAATTGTTGTAGCAGATGTAGCTATAGTAGTAGTAGTTTCAGTAGAAGTAGTGGCATAAATAGTAGAAGTAATAGTAGCAGCAGCAGTAGTAGTAGTAGTAACAATTGTAGCAGTGGTAATAGACGTATGAGTAGTAATAGTAGCAGCAGAAGTAGTAGTAGTTGTAGTAGTAGCAGTAGTATGAGTAATAGCAGTAGTAGCAGTTGTAGCAGTAGTAGGAGTAGTTGTACCATTAGAAATAGCATTAGTAGTGGTTGGTGTTGTAGGAGCAGTAGTTGTAGAAGTAGTAATCGTAGTAGCTATAGTAGTAGTAGGAGTAGTAGTTGCAGTCATAGTAGTTGTTGTAGCAGTAGTAGATATTGTTGTTGTTGCTCGTGTTTCGAATAGTAGAAGTGTTAGTAGTAGCAGTAGGAGTAGTGGTAGTACCAGCGGTAGTAGCAGATGTAGTAGTAGTAGTAGAAGTAGTAGTAGTAGTAGTAGTAGTGTTAGTAGTAGTAGTTGTAGTAGTAGAAGTAGGAGTAATAGTAGAAATAGTAGTAGTAGCAGAAGTAGCGATAGTAGCTGTAGAAATAGTAGTAGTAGTAGTAGCAACAGTAGCATTGTTAATAGTAGTAGAAGTAGTTGTAGCAACTGTAGCGGTAGTTCTAAAAGTTTTAGTAGTAGTAATCGAAGTAGCAGCAGCAGCAGTAGTAGTGGTAGCAATAGTAGTAGTAGCAGTAACAGTGGTAGTAGTTGTTGTTGTAGTAGTAATTGCAATAGTAGTAGTAGATGTAGTAGTAATTATACTCGAAAAAGTGGTAGGAGAAGTAGTTGCTGTAGTTTTGAAAGTTGTAGTAATAGTAGCAATAGTGGTAGTAGAAAGAGAAGTACTAGTAGTTGCAGTAGCCATAACAGTAGTCATAGTAGTAGTGGTGGTGGCTATAGTTGTAGTAGCAAAATTAGTAGTTTTAGTCACAGTAGTAGTAGTTATAGTAGGATTAGCTGCAGTAGCAGTGGTGGCAATACTAGTCAGTGTAGCAGCAGCAGCAGCAGTAGTAATAGTAGTAGTAGTAGTAGTAGTCATAGTTTTAGCTGTAGTACTAGGAGTAGCAGCAGTAGTAGTCGTAGTAGTAATAGTAGTAGTAGTAGTAGTAGTAGTAGTAGCAGTAGTAGCAATAGTTGCTGTAGTAAGAGTAGTACTAGTACTAGTAATAGTAGTAGTTGTAGTCACGTTAGTAATATCATTTGTATTAGTAGTAGTAGTAATAGTGGTAATAGTAATAGCAGTAGTAGTAAAAGAAGAAGTAATAATAGTAGTAATTATAGTCGCAGTAGTATTAAAAGTAGTAGTTATTGTAGTAATAGTAGTAGTAGTTGTTGTTGTAGTAGTAGTAGTAGTTTTAGTAGTAGTAGTTATAGTAGTTGTGGAAGTAAAAGTAGTATTAGTAACATTACTAGTAGTAGTGGTAGTAGTAGCAGTAGTTGCAGTAGTAGCAATAGTTGCAGCAGTAGTAGTAATAGTAGTTGTAGTAGTGGCGATAGTAGCCGTAGTCGTTGTAGTAGTTGAAGTAATAGTAGTGCTATTAGTAGCAGTAGTAGTAGTAGCAGCAACAGTAGTTGTGGTAGTAGCTGTTGTAGTGGCAGTAGCAGTACTAGTAGTAGTACTAGAAGGAGTAGTTGTGGGAGTAACAGTTGTAGTAGAAATAGTAGTAGTAGTAGTAGACATAGTAGTAGTAGTAATAGCAGTAGCGGCAATAATTATTGTAGTAGTAGTTGTAGTACTAGTGTAGTAGTAGTACTAGTAACAAAAGTGGTAGTAGTAGTTGTTATAGCAGTTGTCGTAGCGATAGCAGTAGCCATTGTAGAAGTAGTAGTAGTAGTAGTAGTAGCAGTAAGAGTAGCGGTAGTAGTCAAAGAAGTCTTAGGGGGCGTTCGGAACGGGGTCAGGGTCAGGCTGACCCCGTCCTAACCATATTATCTTCCAAACACCAAAAATTTGACCGCACTAACATTATTTTATTCATTTAAATTTTTATCAGGTTTTGACTAAAATACCCTAACTTGATCTGAACCGTCGGATCTCGCTCCAACGGTTCAGATTGGGGAACAGTCGAAACCCTAAGTATATATTCTGCCCCTTCAACCCACCCACCCCCCCCCCCTCCGGACGCCGCCGCACGTAGTAGAGCTCCTTCCCCGCCGACGACGCAGCAGACGCCACCCTCCTTCCTCGCCGACGACGCAGCAAACGCTACCCTCGTTCCTCTCCGCCGATGCAGCAGACGCCGCCCTCCTTCCCCGCCACCAACGCAGCAGACGCCGCACGAGTCTCCTCTTCCCCGCCAACGACACAGCAGTCGACGCACGAGTCTACTCCTTCTTCGCCGACGACGCAACCGACGCCAGACGAGTCTCCTCCTTCCTCGCCGACGACGCAGCAGTTGCGGCCCTCCTTACCCGCCGCTGACGCAACAGACGCCACCCTCCTTCCCCGCCGTCGACGCAGCATACGCCGCATGAGTCTCCCCCTTCCTCGCCGATGACGCAGCAGACGGCGCACGAATCTGCTCCTTCCCCGCTGACGATGCAGTTGACACCATACGAGTCTCTTCCTTCCTCGCCGATGACGCAGCAGACGCCGTCCTCCTTCCCCGCCGCCGACGCAGCAGACGCCACACGAGTCTCCCCCTTCCCCGCCGACGACGGAGCCGATGCCAGACGAGTCTCCTCCTTCCATGCCGATGATGCAACAGACGCGGTACGAGTATCCTCCTTCCCCGCCGACGACGCAGCTGACTCCGTATGAGTCTCCTCCTTCTCTGTCGACGACACAGCTCGCCGCACGAGTCCTCCTTCTCCGCGAACGACGCAACAGACGCCGCACGAGTCTCCTCCTTCGCTGCCGACGACGCAGTGGACGCCGCAGGCCTCTCCTTCCCCGCCAACGACATATAATTAATTAAGTGGTTCTTCTCGATCTTTTTATCTTTCATATGGATCATCCTTATTCCAATAATTTTGTCGTGTATGGAGTAGTCTAAAATCTACAGCATTAGGAGAAAAAAACATTTTAAATTTATAGTTTCTTATTAACTTGCATTCGATCAAGTGATTTTCGTAACAATAGCAACAATAGCAAGTAGCTGATTTTCACAAACTCATATTGCCTTACCAGTATCTAATGGAAATGGAAAATTAGAGCTAGTACAACCTATTCTATTTTTATGATAAGACATTTAAGAATAATATCTCGTTTGTTATGACTATTACTTGACTTTTTAGTCTATTGTTTGATCAAACTAGAAGAAGAATGTAGCTTAGACCAAAATGGAACACAAGGATTTGTGGTAATGTAGGTACTGTATGTGCATCATGTTTGCCAAATTTCATTAGGTTATGTTTCGATTGTCTCCTAAGTTGAAATTGCAACATTTGGGTCTAACATATGTCCTTTTTTGGCAGAGGAAGCCTGTAGTGTGTAATCGGGAGACTGTAGTGAAGCTTGTTGCCGCTTCACACCTTCTGCAGCTAACCTCTCATTTTGATGACAATGGACACAATATAATGGGGCCTTGTTAAGATACAACTATAACAACTATCATTAACTTAATCTATGGATGAATACTTGACTAAATGTGGAATCTTCTTACATAAAGCTTGTTTTAGGTTTTCTTGCAAATCACTGTTAAACATGCTTTCATGTTCCGCATATTTACTTGTTCAGATTTTACTACAGTAATGGATGCTCACAATCCACCAGTTCGGCGAAGTCCTCGAACACAAGGAAAGGGAAAAATCAACTCAGCAAGCTAGTCAGTCTTCTAACAAGGCTGGACGCGCCCCAAATTGGACCACTACTGAGGACACTTTACTTGTTCGGTTGCTATTGGAGGAACACATTGATGGAAGGAACAAGGGTGGTAATTTCAGAAAGCAATCTTGGAATAAAGTTGTGCAGAAATTAAATGAATTATCTACCATGGTACGAGATGCAGAGCAATTGAGGTACAGATGGAAGAGACTGAAAGAAAGGTATAATGAATTCCAGTTTATGAAGAACAAGAGCGGATGGACGTGGGATTATGGCATGCATAGGCCAACAACAGAAGAACTAGGAGTAATGAGAGATTTCTTTATGGTATGTTTTACATTTTACGTTGTAACTTTCGGAATACAAATCCTAATTTTATGTCTAACGCTTTTTTCTTTTTGGCAGCACAACCCACAATACGAAAATGCTTGGATCATTGTGTTTCCTCAGTTTTTTGATGTAGAACAAATGGTGAAGAGCTCAATTGCGACAGGAAGGTAGATGCTATCATCGAGAAGTGCACCTTCAAAGCCACCTACAGTAGAAGAGGGATCAGATTTGACCGCCTCACCAGTGATGCAAAACAACACTGAGGCGGACGACGATCCATACAATAGTCTCGCTCGGAGGTTATTTCCTGATGAGAACCCTACTTCTGTGACACGAGGGAAACGCTCTTATGAAGGATTTGATCGTAGCAGTGGAAGAAATAACAGGAGACGTAGTGGAGAGTTCCTGAAAAGTACTGCGAGCCATTCTTGCCAAACTGTGACTCCGAAGTCTTTGGACAAGTGGATGCAGGTTATGGACAAAAAGTATAGTGAAAGAGTTGCTGCGAGGGAGACATTTCAAAAGTGCATGGCCAAGTTGTTCAGCCTTACTTTTATTAACATTGCAGACAGGTTTAAATGTGCTGAATGTCTAAAAGAAACACATAATCAGGAATATTTTTTGCTAGAGGTGGATTCGGTTGGGCTGAAATTATGGGCTGAGAGGCGAGTATAAGAATATGATATAAAATGGAGTAAGGCACAGTTACGTAAATCTCATCTGTCATGGCCTCAAATTTCGGATAACTCTGAATAGGCTGTCATATGATTGGATAATGTACGAGTAGGTCGTAATTGCAATTTTTTACAAATGGACATTTAATTTGAGCTGCATTATCCGTTTCTGTCTTGTATAAGCTTCGTTTCTAGGTTTTTAATTGTTTATAGGTGAAGAGGAAGAAAGGAAATGCAGCAGCAAAGGCAAGCAGGGCTGGTGTTAATCAAGGGAAGGACAAGAAGGAAAGGAAGGTCTCGACAGAAGCATAACCCTCCATAGGAAGTATGCATTGCTGTGGCCAGTTTCAGGATCAAATTTCATAGAGTGCATGATCTAGGTCAAGGAGCTGTGTGCCTCCCAATTTTGAATATGACATTGTGTCATTTGTGATTGAGGTTATGCTTCTGTGATTAATTGTAACAGAGGTGAAACTATGCTTGTCTGATTTGTGACTGTAAAACATGGATTTTTGTACTATATCACATGCTGATATCACATGGGTTTGTGTAGTATATCACATGCTGTACAATTTAATTAACATATTTTATGCTAGCTGATGCTTAGGCTGTATTAATTTTTGTTGGTACGTTTAAGGGAATGTTTTTGCAGTTAAGCAATCTTACTGGGGGTATATTTGCCCTAAATTTCTTCTTTATAATCTCAACTTACCTCTGTTTAATTCCTGTGGCGGACATTGACTACGAGGGACTCACATCGTACATTCTAAAAAAATTTAAAATTTCCAAAGCCAGAAAGGAGACTAAAATTGGAGGGTGTTCCTTCTCGCTTGCAGACAAAGTTTACGTTGAACTGGCACCAAGTCCGAAATGGCGTCGGAGGTAGGTATCACTGTCACGTCAACAATTTATCTTTGTAACATCAATACGACATGTCCTATCAATCAGACACGATGTATCACTCTGACGTCAATAGTTCATCTCCATAACATCAGGATGACTCGTCCTATCAATCAGACATGATTTATTAGTCTAATTTCATCAGTTCATCTCCGTAACATCATGACGACATGTCCTATCAATTAGACAAGATTTATCACTCTGACGACAACAGTTCATCTCGGTAACATCAAGATGACCCGTCCTATCAATCAGACATGCTTTATCACTCTGACGTCAACAGTTCATCCCTGTAACATCAAGATGAATTGTCCTATCAATCAGACATGATTTATCACTCTGACGTCAACAGTTCATCTCTGTAATGTCAAGACGACACGTCCTATCAATTGGATAAGATTTATCACTCTGACATCAAAAGTTCATCTCTGTAACGTTAGGACGACTCGTCTGATCAATCGGACATGATTTATGACTCTGACGTTAATAGTTCATCTTTGTAACGTCAGGACGACCCGTCCGATCAATCGGACATGATTTATCACTTTGACGTCAACAGTTCATTTCTGTAATGTCAGGACGATCTGTCCGATCAATCGGACAAGATTTATCACTCTGACATCAATAGTTCATCTCTGTAACATGAAGATGACCCGTTCGATCAATCGGACAAGATTTATCACTCTGACGTCAATAGTTCATCTCTGTAACATCAGGACGACCCGTCGGATCAATCGAACAAGATTTATCACTCTGACGTCAACAATTCATCTTTATAACATCAGGATGACCCGTCTAATCAATAGAACAAGATTTATCACTCTGACATCAACAGTTCATCTCTGTAACATTAGGAAGACCCGTCCAATCAATCGGTCAAGATGTAGCACTCTGACGACTCAAGTCGATCTCTATATATAGAGCGACCTTATTGCCGATGCTATAACACAACTTTATTTTTCTTTGTAACACCAATATGTCTAATTACGACGACATTGTTGATGATGTAGCGGAAGAAGTAGAGTTGCAACTCGAAGATGACATTTCAACTTATTTTGAAGACTCCTCAACCTCAGCGAGAAGACCATGCCGTCCACTGAATAATCGAGCTTTTACTAGGATGGAGTTTATGTATGACTTACTAGGTAATGAAGCTTATTTTTTCCGGACCTTTAGACTTGTGCCACAAGTGTTTCTACTGCTCACTAGAATACTTGTTGAGTGGGGAAGTATCGTGCCTACAGCCCATGTATTAGCTGAATTACAAGTAGGGATTTTTCTTTACTCCATTGTTCGTGGAGCATCTAACAGAGATTTGTAGCTGGCATTTCAACACTCTGCGGAGACTATAAGTAGGTAATTTCATAAAGTCTTGGAAGGTATTATGTCTCTAAAAAATGATTATATACAATTGCCACCTCATGATGCTCCTGTCCATCCCGCAATTCTTAATCGAGGAGGAGTGTATTCCTTTTTCAAGGTGAGATAAGTTTCTACAATCTTCTCTAATTAATGCCAACACATATTCTAACATATTATGTGTTTCTTTGTAGGATGCACTCGGGGCTATAGATGGCACACATAAACCGGCGATTGTGAGTCGAGAAATGCAACTTCCATTTCTAGACCGACATGGGTAGCTTACGCAAAATGTTATGGCAATTGTCTCATTTGATATGGAATTTTTGTATATTTGTAGCTGTTGGGAGGGATCTGCGGCAGACACACGCATCTTACGAGATTCTTTACGCAGAGGCGATTTCTTCATCCCCGAAGGTGAAAGTCATAATTTTGTTTTTCTTTAAAGACTTATGATAATGTTTGTAATGATAATCATAGTTTATTTTAGGTAAATACTATTTGGTGGATGCCTAGTATGCCAATACTAACAAATTTCTCGCACCATTTCGAAATGAGCGGTACTACATTGGACAGTTTGGTCAAAGTCGAGTCCGATATCGAAATCCGAGGGACAAATTTAATCACATGCACGCCAGTTTGAGAAATTGTGTGGAGAGGACATTTGGCGTATTTAAACAGCGGTTTCAAATATTACGCAAAATGCACCCATATCCTTATGAAACACAATATGCTATAGTGGTGGCTTGTGCTGTGTTACATAATTTTATACGCAAAAATTATGGTGAGGACCAGCTGTTTCATGACTGCAGGGCTAACGAAGGGGTTCATGATAGCACTGGAGAATTTCTGGGAGTACACAATGAAACATCTGAACCCAACATTCGTATATCGCAATGTGAAATGCGATATGGGGAAATACTTAGGAACGAAATAACTGCAGCTCTGTGGGAAGCGTACGTGATAGTTTACTTTTAATTTTCTAACATCATATTAATAATTTTTCCACCTTTTATTTACTTGCAGAGAATAATGTTATATTTTTGCACCGCGAACCAATCACACGTGTAGCCGAAGAAGTACTCACTGATGCTTTATTTTGAACCCAGAATTTTAGAGACAGTACTCACTATTTTTGGTGTCTTTCAAAATTATTATATGTATCTGACAATAATGTATATTGTGGTTTTCAGACAATACTCGTTGTTTCCTGTTAATTAGCGTCGTTAATTATTGTTGTAGTGTTTGGAGTCTCCTTTTCTCCAATGTATAAGCTGCTGTGCTGTGAAATGCAAGAAATACTATCACTTACAAGAGGTTTTCTGCCATGAAATCCTCCAAGTAGAAGCTTAGCATACTGAATGGCAGATACAAAAGATGGTATTTTACATAAATGGTCCAATTAAAGCTACAATACTTGTATTAGATTTGAATACGCATTTTCCATAGGAAACACCATCAACTGGAACTTGCATTGGGTATGTGCAATATAATATGATAAATAAAATACAGACATTAATGCAAATTAATGCAGAGATTATGCATGAAAAACCCACTGCAAAGCTCAGAAATCTAAATCAAAAAATGAAACCTACTCCTTTCCCAATTTCTGCTGGAATTGCGAAATTCGTACATGCTTGACACAATGAAATCCCAACTTTGGGGATATCACAAAATATGAAAATTTTCTCCTTGCTGTGCAATAGACCCCGTCTCCGCCATCATTGCCCCATCCACTTCCGGCATACACACATACTTGACCGCAGTCGACACCGACGTCCTGCACTCGACCCACCACCTCTTGCTCTCCATCATCCTCGCAATCACAACCGTTCTTCTCCTCCGAGATCTCCTCGAATCTCGCCAACTGTTCATCTTCTCCTTGCTATGCAGGAGACGCCGTCTTCGTCTCCACCGCACAGCCGCTGTCTCCGCCATTACCGCCCCAATCTCCGCCATCACTGCCTGCGCGAGCTCTGCCGGCGAGCTCCATGCCTGAGCTCCGCCAATGAGCTCCCCGCATGAGCTCCGCGCCTGAGCTCGGCCGGCCAGCTCCGCGCGCAAGCTCGGCCGGCGAGGAAGATGAACAGTACTATATCAACAGTACTCTACGGAGGGCATTTTTGTCCACAAAAAATTTTAACCATCTGTTAGCCAGATCAGTAACCAAACAGGATTTACTTGACTGCATTAGCGTTTTATAATTTACCCCTTCCTTTAACCTTGACCTTGACCTTGAACCCGTTCCAAACGGGCCCTTAGTAATCAGAGAAGTAGTAGTAGTAGGAGAGGTAGTAGCAATAGCAGTAGCAGGAGTAGTAGTAGCCGTAGTTGTATTAGTATTAGTAGTAGCTGTAGTTTCAGTTGTAGTAGTAGTAGTAATATTACTATTATTGGTAGAAGTAGTAGTAGCACCAGAGGTACTAGTAGGAGAAGTAGTACTAGTGGCATTAGTCGTAACAGTAGTAGTAGTAATAGTAGAAGTAGTAGTAGTTATAATAGAAGTAGCAGAAGTAGCAATAGTAGTATGAGTAGTAGTAGTACTAGCAGTAGCTATAGTAGTAGGACTAGTAGTAGTTATTGTGGTAGCAGTAGTAGCAGTTGAAGAAGTAGTAGTCGTGGTAGTAGTAGCAGTAGTAGTTGAAGTAGTAATATTAGTAGCAGTAGTGGTAGCAATTATGGCAGTAGTAGTGGTGGTAGCCGCAACAATAATGGTAGTTGTTATATAGTAGTAGTAGTAATTATGGAAGCAGTACCAGTAGAAGTGGTAGCAGTAGCAGTAGTTGTTGTAGCAATAGTAGTAGTTGTTGTAATAGTAGTAGTAATAGTAGCAATAGTAGTAGTAGTAGTAGTAGATGTGGTAGTAGTGGTAGTTGAAGTAGTAGTAGTACAAGGAGTAGCATTACGTGTAGCAACCAAAGTAGTAGCAGAAATAGAAGAAATAATAGAAGTAGTAGTAGTAGTCGGATTACTAGTAGTACTAGTAGGAGTAGCAACAGCAGCAGTAGTTGTAGTAGTAATAGTAGTAGTTGGAGCACAAGTTGCATTAATAGTATAGTAGTAGTAGTAATAGTAGTTTTAGTAATAGTAGTCGTTGTAATAGTCGTAGTAGTAGTAATAGGAGTAGTAGCAGCAGCAGCATCAGTAGTAATTGTAGTAGTAGCAGTACTAGCAGCAACAGTAGTAGTAGTGGTAGTAGTAGCTATAGTAGTTGTAACTGTAGTATCAGAAGTAGTCGTTGCAGTAGTTGTAATAATAGTTGTTGCAGTGGTAATAGTAATAGTAGTGGTTATTGTAATAGTAGTAGTAGTAGTACTAGTAGTTGTAGTAGTAGTAGGCACAGTAGTCGCGATAGCAACAGCAACAACAGCAATAGCAACAACAGCAGCAGAAGTAGTAGTAGTAGTACTGTAGTAATAGTGGTAGCAATAGTTGTGGTTGTAGTAGTAGTAGTATTAGTAGTAGTAGTCGCAATAGCAGTAGTAGTAGTCATAGTAGAAGTAGTAATAGTAGTAGCAGCTTCCACAGTAGCAATAGTAGTAGTAGTAGTAGCAGCAACTTTTGTTGAAGTAGTGCTAATATAAGTGGCAAAAGCAGCAGAGGTAGTAGTGTTGTAATAGTAATAGTCACTGTAGTGGTAGTAGTAGTAGCTGCAATAGTAGCAGTAGCAGTAGTTTTTGTAGTGGTAGTTATAGCAGTAGTTGAAGTAGTAGTGGTGGTAGTAGCCGTAGCAGCAGTAATAGTTGTAGTATCAGTAGCAGTAGTAGTAGCAATTGTAGTAGTAGTAGTTGTTGTTGTTGTTGTTGTTGTGGTAATAGCAGTTGTATCTACATAATCAATAGTTGTTGTAATAGTTGTTCTCGCAGTAGTAGTGGTAGTAGTAATAATAGTGGTAGTAGTAGTAGTAGTAGTAATAACAGTCGTAGTAGTAGTAGTAGCAGTCGTAGTAGTGGCAGTAGCAACAGTAGTAGTATCAGTAGCAATAGTTGTAGTAGTCGTAGTTTTAGTAGTAGTAGTATTAGTTGGGTCAGTAGCAGTAGTAGCAGTAGCAATAGTAGTAGTAGTCGTAGTCTTAGTAGTAGTAGCAGTAGTAGTAGTAGTTGCAGTAATAGTTGCAATAGAAGCGGTAGTAGTATCAGTAGCAGTTATAGCAGTAGTAGCTGCTGCGGCAGTATGAGTAGAAGTACTAATAGTTAAAGTACAAGTAGTTAAAGTAGTAATAGTAGTTGTAGTTGTTGTAGTAGTAGTAGTAGTAGTAGTAGTAGTAGTTGTTGTTGTTATTATTATTGTTGTAGTAGCAGTTATTGCAGTTGCTGTAGGAGTAGTTGTTGTTGTAGTAGTAGTAGTAGTAGTGTGATGCAGCGGGAGAAGGGGGGGCACAAGGGGTCGGAAGAAGATTACCGTCTTCTCACAATGATAGATCCTCTTGATGTAGCAGGAGAAAGCACGAGAGATAGGGAGAAGATCGCCATCTTCTCACCACGATAGATCCTTGAATTCACAAGGAAAATAAAAAGGGAACAAACCCAAAATAAGATAATATTATTGATAGAAAAGTCTTTCTTTTTGTTACAACCTTGGGCTGTATATATAGTCATCTAATAAACTTAGAGTCCTACTTGGTGTAGACTAAAAATAGGATTTAGACTCTACTATGAATTCTACTTAACATATCTTAAATAAAGATATTTAAATCCTATTCCATATTGGGCTAGGACTATTATTGACTCGGACTGATAAATAAATCCTAATGTTGACCAATACGAAGTCTGAATCATCCAAAATAGTAAATAAGAGACTTGTAGGAATCGATCTCAACTTTCCAAGGGATAGTTATTTGCTGGATTTGGATCAATATCTTAGGAGATATGGCCTTTAGACTGTAGCTGTATGAATTTTGACGGATCCCAATTGGAGTTGGAATTCAACTTGGACTGGATCTCTAATTTTACTATGAAAAAGGATGTAGTTGTCCTACATCATAGTGGTAGCAGTAGTAGTAGTAAGAGTAGAAGTAGCAATAGTAGTCGTGGCAAGAGTAGTAGCAATAGTAGAAGTAGAGGTAGTAGTAGTAGAAGTAGTACTTGCAGCATTAGTAGTAGTAGTCATAGTAGGAGTTGGACTAGGAGTAGTAGTATGAGCAGTAGCAGTAGCTATATTAGTAGCGGTAGTAGTAGTAGTCGGAAAAGAAGTAGTAGTAGCAGCAGCAGCAGTAGTATTAGTAGTAGTAGTAATAGTTGGATTAGCAGTAGTAGCAGCAGTAGTTGCAGTAGTTAAAGTAGTAGTAGCAGTTGTAGTAGTAGTAGTAATTGTAGTTATAATAGTAATAGTAGTAATAATTATGTCAGTAGCAGTTATAGCAGTAGTAAAAGCTGCAGAAGTATAAGTAGAGGTAGTAATAGTTAAAGTACTAGTAGTTAAAGTAGTAATAGTAGTAGTATTAGTTATAGTAGCAGCAGTCGGAGCAGTAGTAGTAGTAGTAGGAGTAGTATCAGAAGTACTAGTTGCAGTAGCAGTTGATGTAGTAGCAGTAGCAATAGCCATATTAGTAGTAGCAGTTGTAGTATTAGCAGCAGTATTAGCAGTAGTATTACGAGTAGTAGTTGTAGTAGTAGTCAGTAGTTGGAGTAGGAGTAGTCAAAGTTGTACTAGTAGTAGGAGTAGTAGTAGTGCTAGTAGTTATAGTAGTAGTAGTAGTGTAGCTACAGAAGTAATAGTTGTAGTAGTTGAGGCAGTAGTAGTAGTAGTGGTAGTACTAGGCATAGTAGTAGTAGTTGTTGTTGTAGAAGTAGTAGTAGTAGGAGGAGTAGCAGTAAGTGTATCAACCGAAGCAATAGCAGTAGTAGCAGTAACAAAAGAAGTAGTGGTGTTAGTAGAAGTAGTAGTAGTACTCGTAGCAATAGTAGTAGTAGCAGTAGTAGTCGTAGTAGTAGTTGCAGCAGTAGTAGTTGTAGTAGTAGTATTAGCAGCAACAGTAGTTTTAGTACTAGTAGCATTAGTAGTAGTAGTTATTGTAGTAGTAATAATAATAGTAGTTGTAGTAATAGTAGTAGAAGTTTTAGTAGTAGTCGTAGTAGTAGTAATTGGAGTGTTAGTAGTAGTTGTAGTAGCAGCAGTAGTAGTTGTAGAAATAGCAGTAGCTGTAGTAGTAGTATTTGTAGTAGTAGTGTTGTTGCGAAAGCTATAGTTGTAGTAGTTGAGGTTGTAGTAGTAGTAGTTCTAGTAGTAGTAGTAGTTTTAGTAGTAGAATAAAAGTAGTAGTGGTAATAGTAGTAGTTGTAGTAGTTGTAGCACTAGTAGCAACTGTAGTAGTAGTAGTAGTCATAGTAGTAGTAGTAACTCGAGTAGGAGTAGTAGCAGCAGCAGCAGCAGTAGTAGTAGTAATAGTGGCAACAATTGCTGTAGTAGCTTAGGGTTTAGGGTTTAGGGTTTAGGAATAGCAATAGTAGTAATAGCAGTAGCAATAGTAGTAGTAGCACCCATTGTAGCAGTAGTAGCAGTTGAAGAAGTAGTTGTAGTTGTAGTACTAGTGGTAGTAGTAGCCGTAGAAGCAGTAGTACTAGTAGCAGCAGTAGTTAAAGTAATAGCATTTGAAGTAGTAGTAGTAGCAGTAGTTATTGTCGCAGTAGAAGTATTAGTAGCATTAGCTGTAAGAGAAGCAACAGTTATAGCAATAGCAAAAGTAGTAGCAATAGTAGCATTAGCAGCAACAGCAGCAATCGTAGTAGTAGTAATAGTTGTTGTTGTTGTTGTAGGAGTAGTAGTAGCAATAGTAGCATTAGTTGCAGTAGTAGTAGTAGTGATAATAGTAGTAGTAGCAGTAGCAGCATTTGTAGCCTAGTACTAGTAGTAGCAGTAGTGCCAGTATTAGCAGTAGTAGTAGTAGTAGCAGTAGTAGCAGTAGCAGCAGTTGTTGTTGTAGTAGTAGTAGTCGCAGCAGCAATAGTAATAATAATAGTAGCAGGAGTAGTAGTAGTAGCAGTCAAAGTATTTGTAGTAGTAGTTCTAGTAGTTTTATTTTTTGTAGTAATAGTAGTAGTAGTATCAATAGTAGTAGAAGTAGTAGCAGTAGTACAAGTAGTTGTAGTAATAGTCGTGGAAGCCATAGTAGCAGTTGACACAGTAGTAGTACTAGTAGTTGTTGTACTAGTCGTAGTAGTAGTAGTCATAGCAGAAGTTGCAGAAGTAGCAGTAGTTGTAGTCGTAGTAGTTGTAGTAGTAGTAGGAGCAGTAGTGGTGGTATTAGTAGTAGTAGAAGTAGTACTAGTAGTCGTAGTACAAGTTGTAGTACTAGTTGTTGTAGTAGTAGTATTAGTTGCAGCAGTAGCAGTAGTAACAGTAGTTGTTGTAGTAGTAGTAGTCATAGAGATTGGAGAAGTAGCAATAGTATTAGCGGTAGCCGCAACTGCAGCCGTAGTAGTAGTAGTATTAGAAGTAGTAGTATTAGTAGCAGATGTAGCAGTAGTAGCAGTTTTAGTGGTAATAGTAGTAGTAGTAGTAGTAGTGGTAGTCGTAGTAGTAGTCCCAGTAGTAGTAGTAGTAGTATTAGTAGTAGTAGGAGTTACGGCAGCAGTAGCAATAGCAGTAGTAGTACGAGTAGCAGCAGCAGCAGCAGCTGTTGTTGTAGCTGAAGTTGTTGTAGTAATAGTAGTAGCTGTAATTGCCGCAGTAATAATCATTGTTGTGGTAGCAGAGGTAGCTGTAGTAACCATAGTAGCAATAGTAGTAGAAGTAGTAGTGGTGGTAGTAGTAGGGGTTGTAGTTGTTGTAATAGTAGCAGCAGTAGTAGTAATACTGGTATCACCAGAAGTATCATTAGCAGTAGTAGCTTTAGTAGGAGTAGAAATAGTACTAGCAGCAGTAGTAGTTGGATTAGTAGTTGTAGTTGGGAGAAGTATTAGTAGTTGCAAAAGTAGTAGCAATAGCAATGGTAGTATCAGTAATAGAAGTCACAGTAGTTGTAGTAGTAGTAGCAATAGTAGTAGTAGAAGCAGTGTTAGTAGTAGAAGCAGGAGCAATCGTTGCAGTAGTAGTAGTAGTAGTAATTGTAGTAATAGTAGTAGCAGTAGTAGTACCATGCAACTACTATAATTAATATGCTACTACTCCGACTACTAATACTACAACTTCTACTACTACTACAACTCCTAACACTCCTCCTCCTACTACTACAACTGTTACTATTACTACTACTACTACAACTACTACCACAACTCCTAGCACTCCTACAACTTCAACTACTACTCCTCCTCCTACCACCACCACTACTACTACTACTACTACTACTACCACTACTACAACTACAACTACTACTACTACTACTCCTCTAGCTACTTCTAGTGCTACTGCTACTACTACTAATACTACAACTACTGCTCGTACTACTATTACTATTACTTCTACAACTACTACTACTGCTGCTACTACTATACAACTACTAAGACTACTACTACTCCTATAACTACTACTATTACTACTACTACTTCTCCTACTACTACTACTTCTATTACTACTACAACTACTACTACCACTAATACTACTACTACTTCTACTTCTACTTCTAGTACAACTGCTACTCCTACCAATTCAACAACTACTGCTCTAGTACTAATACTACAAGTACTACTACTACCACTACAACTACAGATGCTGCTGGTTTAACTGCTACTGCTATGACGACTACTACTACTACTACTATTCCTATTCTTACTCCTACTACTGCTTCTACTACAACTCCTATTACTCCTGCAACAATTGCTACTACCACTCCTACCCCAACTCCTACTGCTACAACTAGTACTTCAACTACGATTTCCCATACTCTGACTACCACTACTCCTACTACTACCCCTACTCCAACTCATACTACTACCGCAGCTACTAGTTCTACAACTACTTGTACCATGACCACAACAACAACAACTACTACTACTATTACTACCACTACTACTACTCCAACTACTACTACAACTATTGCTATTATAAATACTATAACTACTACTACTACAACTACTGGTACTAATACCAATAATACTAACACTTCTACTACTCCTACAACTACTACCACTAATACTATTGCTCCTATTACTACTACTACTCCTATGCCTACTACTTCAACTACTATTTTTACTACTACTACTACTACTACCACTAGTACAAGTACTACTACTGCTATTACTACTGCTGCTACTACTACTATTACGACTCCTATTCCAACTCCTCCTACAACTACAGCTACAACTATTATTACTACTACAAATACTACTTCTGCCACTATTACCATTACTACTACAACTACTACTCATGCAAATACTCCTACAAAAACAACAACAACAACTACTGCTGCTACTGCTACTACAACTGCTAGTAGTACTATTGCTACAACAACTACTACTAAGACTAGTACTATTACAATAACAACAAGTACTACTACTACTACTACAACTACAATTACTACTACTACTACTACTACTACTACTACTACTACTACTACCACTACTACTACTATAGTTGTTAGTACTGCTACTACTACTACTACTACTACTACCACTACTACTACTATACTTCTTAGTACTGCTACTACTACTGCTACTACTACTACCAATACTACTACTATAGTTGTTAGTACTGCTACTACTACTACTAATACTACTACTTCTACTACTACTGCTACTACTACTGCTACTACTAGCAATAGTAGTTCTACTACTACCGCTACTACTACTAGTAGTAGTTCTACTACTACTACTACCTCTACTACTACTTGTACTAGTACTTCTACTGCTACTACTACTACTACAACTAGTACTACTATTACGACTACTACTTCTACTACTACTACAGCGACTACAACTACTCCTGCTACTACTACTACTTTGATGACTACACTACCAGTTCAACTACTACTACTGGAATTACTACCACTCCCACAACTACTACCAATACTAGTACTACTGCTACTACCCCTAGTACTACTCCTACCACAACAACAACAACAACTACTACTACAATTACTACTTCCAGTGTCACTACTACTCTAACAACAACTACTACTCCTCCTACTAGTACTACTACGACTATTCCTAGTACTACCACAATTACTACAGATTCTCCTACTAGAACTACTAATACTGCTACTAACACTAGTCCACCTTCTAGTCTACTACTTCTACTCTTACTAGTACTACAGTTGCAACTACTTCTATACCTACTATTACTACTACTACTACTACTCCGACTGCTAGTCTACTACTCCTACTATTACTATTACTACTACTATTAATACTATGACAACTACTTCTACTGCTACTACTGCTACTACTATGACTACAACAACTACTACTACTTCTACTACTATGAGTACAACAACAAGAACTACTACTACTACTACTATTGCTTCTACTTCCACTACAACAACCACCATAACTGCTACTACTCATGTTGCTACTACTACAATGACTATTACAAAAACTACTAGTAGTAGTAGTGGGAGTAGTAGTAGTTGTTGTATTAGTAGAAGCAATAGTAGTAGTCGTTGCAATTGGAGTAGCTGTAGTAATAGTAGTATAAAATATAGTAGTAGTTGTAATAGTAGTAGTACTAGCAGCCGCAGTTGGAGTATTTGTAGTATTAGTAGTAGTTGCAGTAGTAGTAGTCTTCATAGAAGTAGCAGTAGCATAGCAGAAGCTGTAGTAGTAGCACTAGTAGTAGCAGTAGCAGCAGTAGTAGTAGTTGCAGTAGTAGTAGGAGTAGTAGTATCATTAGTAGTAGTAGTAGTAGAGGTAATAGTAGTATAGGTAGTAGTGACAGCAGTAGTTGTGGCAGGTGTAGTAACAGCAATAGCCGTAGTAATTATAGTAGAAGTAGTAGCCATGTTGTAGCAGTAGCAGAAGCAGCAGCAGCAGCAGTAGTAGTAGTAGGAGAAGCAGTAGTAGTAGATGTAGTAGTAGCAATAGTAGTTGTAGTAGTAGTATTAGTAGCTGCTACAGTAGAAGTAGAAGTATTAGAAGCCGCAATAGTAGTAGTAGTAGTAACAGTGGTAGTAGCAGTAGTAAAAGTATTAGTAGTACCAGCAGCAGAAGTAGTAGTAGTAGTAGTGATAGGAGGAGGAGTAGTAGCAATAGCAATCGCAGTAATAGCAGTAGAAGCAGAAGAAGTAGTAGTTGTGGTAAGAAGTAGTAGTTGTGGTAATAGCAGCTGTAGAAGTCGCAATAGTAGAAGTACTAGTAGTATTAGCTGCAAAAGTAATAGTAGTAGTAGTAGCAATAGCAGTAGCAGTAATAGTAGTAGTAGTAGTGGTAGTTCCTATAGTAATAGTACTTCAACTACTACTACTCCTACTACTGTTGCTGCTCCTACAACGACCACTTCACTTCTACTACTACTACGAGTATTACTACTACTGCTGCTGCGATAACAACAACAACTTCTTCTGCAAATACTACTAGTACTACCACTATTGCTACTGCGACTACTACGACAACAACTATTTCTATTCCTAAAACTAATACTACTACTACTACTACTACGACTACTACTTGTACTACTACTACTACTACTACTTGTACTACTATCACTTCTACTTGTACTACTACTACAACTACTATAACTACTACTGCTGCTACTACTACTACTACTACAACTACTACTGCTAAAACTAATACTACTACTACTACTACTACTACTACTACTACTACTATTACTACTACTACAACTAGTACTACTCCTACTACTGTTACTGCTACTGCTACTACTATTACTAATACTACTACTGCAGCTACTACTACTAGTGCTACAACCACTACTACTACTACTACTACTGCTAGTACTAATACAACTAATACAACAACTATTATTACTACTACTTTTGCTTCTACTCCTACAACTATTTTTATTACAAATACTATTATTATTACTACTACTCCTACTACTACCACTACTACTATTATTGCTACTACTTCTGCTACTTCTACTGCGACATCTCCTACTACTCCTCCTCCTACTATAATTACTACTACAATAGTTGTTGCTACCACCACTACTTCTACAGCTGCACCTACTACAACTACGACTACTATTACTAGTACAACTCCTACTACTTCTACTGTTCCAGCTACTACTACTCTTACTACAACTACTATTACTACTAATACTACAATTACAACAACAACAACAACTACTACTACTAGAACTACTACTCCTGCTACTTCTATTATTACCACTACTACTACTACCTGAACTACTACTACTTCTCCTACTACTAATGCTACTACTACTACTACTACTACTAGCTCTACTACTATAACTATTGCTACAATTTCTACACTAGTACTACTACTACTACTGTTGGTATTACTACTAATACAATCACTACTACTATTACTACTACTCATAGTACCACTTCTACGACTAGTACTACTACAACTACTCCTACTGCTATCACAACAACTCCTTCTACTACTACTACTACTACTATAACTACAACTTCTACTTCTACTACTACCACTACCTCAACTACAACTACTACCACTTGTACCACTACTATGGCTACCACTACTACTACACCTTCTACTACTACTACCACTACCACTACTACAAATACTAGCAATATTACTACTACAACTACCATTAGCACTACTTCTACAACTATTACCTCTGCTGCATTTACTATTACCACTACAGCTGCTAGTTTTACTATAATTACTACTACTACTATTATTACTAGTACAGCTATTGGTACTACTTCGACTACCACCACCACCACCACTACTACTACTACTACTGCAACTAGTACTCCTACTATTACAATTACTACTACTACTACTACTACTACTACTACTTTTGCCGCTATTACAACAACTAATACTACTACTGCTTCTGCTACAACAATAACAACTACTCCTCATACTACTATAACATCGATTCTTCCTGCTACAACTGCTACTACTTTGGTTGCCACTCCTACTACTACTGCTACTACTACTACTACTTCTATCACTACTACTACTTCTACCACTACGACTACTACTACTCCTAATACTACTCCTACTACCAAGGGTACTACTACTTCCACAACTCCTATTACTACTACTACTACTACTACTACTACTTCTACTACTACTAGCACTACTACTACTACTACTACTACTACAGCTGTTGCTGCTGCATCTACTACAACTACTCCTTCTACTAATACTACTTCTATTTCTGCTACTACTGCTACGACTGCTGCTTCTACTACTGCTGCTGTTGCTGCTACTGCTACAACAACAACTACTACTATGACTACTACTTCAACTACTACTACCACTACTACTGCTGCTGCTCCTACAACTGCTACTACTACTACTACTACTACTATTATTGCTGTAGCTACTACAACAACAACTACTACTACAACAACTGCCACTCCTATTACAAGTACTCCAATTACTACTACTATTACTATTACTAGTACTTCTGCTGCAATAACTACTATCACTACTACAACTTCTACTACTACGACTGCTACTACTACTACTGCCATAACAACTACTCTACTATTATTGATACTACTACTACTACTATTACTGCTACTACTACTACAACAAATATAAAACCTAGTACTCCTACTACTACTAATGCTACTGCTATTACTACTACTACCAATGCTACAACTATTACAACAACTACTACAAATTCTAATACAACAACTACTACTTATCCTACTAGGACTGCTACTCTTACGGCTGCTACTACTGCTACTTCTTCTGCCACTCCTCCTGCTACTTCGAATACAGTTACTATAACTCCTCCTCCTCCTCCTACTACTACTCCCACTACTACTTTTACTACTACTACTGCAACTAATACTACTGTTTCTACTACTAACACTACAATTATTTGGGGTCCTACAAATACTAATACTACTACTACTGCTGCTTCTACAACAACTACTGCAACTACTACTACTATTATAATTATTACTACCACTACTACTACTACTAGTACTACTACTACCACTGTCGTTACTATTGCTGTTGCTGCTAATCCTAGTACTACTACAACAACTGCTACTCTACTACTAATTTTATATTACTACTACTACAACTAGAACTACTACTACTACCAACACTACTACAACTACTACTACGGCTACTACTACTACAACACTACTATTACAACTACTATTTCTGATATTACTACTACTCCTACAAGTACTTCTGTTATGACTGACACTAGTACTGCTATTACTACTACCACTACTAATCCTACTGCTACAACTACTACTCCGACTATTATTAGTCCAACTCCTACCCCTACGATTAGTCCTACTACTACCACTACTACTACTACTACTACTACTACTACTACTACTACTACTACTACTACTACTACTACTACTACTACTACTACTACTACTACTACTACTACTACTACTTCGACTACTACTACTACTACTACTAGTACTACTGCTATTTTGACTACAACGACTACTACTATTACTACTACTACTATGTCCACTACTGCTGCTGCTGCTGCTGCTGCAACTACTACTATGACTACTACTGCTACTACTACTACTACTATTGTCATACCACTACTGCTGCTATGACTAGTAATACTACTACTACCACTGCAAACTACTACTACTACTATTACTACTATTACTTCTACTTCTATTACAACCACTACTACTACTTCTACTACTTCTACAACTAATAATTCGACTGCTTCTACGACTACAACTACTACCACCACCACTAAACGACAACTACTACTATGCCAACTGCTACTACCGCAATTGCCTATTAGACTACAACTATTTCAGCTACTACAGCTACTGCTTCTACGACTACTGCTACTCCAACTATAATTGGCACTACTGCAACTACTTTGACTTCTGCAACTACTTCTGTTACTAATGCTACAACTACAACTACTACGACCAAAGGCACTACTACCACTTCTCCAACGACTACAACTTCTGCTAATACAACAATTACACCTATTGCCAATACTACTACTACTTTGGCGACCACTACTACTACTGCTGGTGCTGCAACTTTTACTACTACCGTTGCTATTACTACTCCTACTGCTGCTGTTGCAACTACTGCTATTATCAAAACTATTGCTATGACTGCTACACTTGCAACTACTGCTACTACTACTACTACCACTACCGCTACTACTGCTACTACTGTTACTGCTACTTCTGCTACTACTACTACCCTAACTATACTGCTATAGCTACTACTACTACTACTACTCTTACTACCACTACTACTACTACTACTACCACTACTACTACTACTACTACTACTACCACTATTACTGGTACTGCTACTGCTACAACTTCCACAACTATAACTACCACTACAAATACTACCGCTACTACTACAACGACTTCTACTACTACCAATAATACAACAACTGCTACTACTATTACAATCTGTACAACTACACTTAACACTACCACTACTACTACTACAACTATCACTACCACTACAACTGCTGCTACTACTGTTACTACTACTACTACGTCTATTACTACTACTACTTTACTATTACTAAAAACATTTCGCCTACTACTAGTACTATTACTACTGCTACTACTACTCCTATTACTACTACAACTACTATAACAAGTTCTCCTTCTACTACTACTAGTACTACGACTTCTACTACCTTGCCTATTACTACAACTCCTGCTACTACTCCTGCTACTTCTACTACTACAACAACAACTGCTACTATTACTGCTACTTCTGCTACCACTACCACTACCACTACTTCTGCTACTTCTACTACTACTACCACTATCGCTACAACTACTACTTCTCTTACTAGTAATATTATTGCTACTACTGCTGCTGCTACTTCTGCTATTGCTGCTGCTGCTACTACTACTACTACTGCTGCTGCTGCTGCTGCTGCTACTGCTGCTGCTGCTGCTGCTACTGCTGCTGCTACCACTAAATGACAACAACTACTACTACAACTGCCTACTAGACTACTACTATTTCTGCTACTACAACTACTATTGCGGCTACTACTTCTACTACTACTCCTACTCCTACTACTACTACTGCTACTCCAACTACAACTGCTACTACTGCAACTACTTTGACTTCTGCTACTGCTACTACTGTTACTAATGCTACAACTACAACTACTATTACCAAAGACACTACTACCACTTCTCCAATGACTAAAACTTCTGCTACTACAACTATTACACCTACCTCTAGTACTACTACTACTTTGGCGACCACCACTACTACTGTTGCTGCTGCTACTTTTACTACTACCATTGCTATTACTACTTCTACTCCTGTTGCTGCTGCTACGGCTATTATTGAGACTATTGCTATGACTGTTACACTTGCAACTACTGCTACTACTACTACTACCGCTACCGCTACTACTGCTACTACTGCTACTGCTACATCTGCTACTTCTACTACTCTTACTATACTGCTATAGCTACTACTACTACTACTACCACTAGTACTGGTACCGCTACTACCACAACTATCACAACTACAACTACCACTACAAATACTACCACTACTACTACAACCACTTCTACTACTACCACTAATACAATAGCTACTACTACAACTATTACTATCCGTACAACTACACTTATCGCTACCACTACTACTACTACGACTATCATTACCACTACAACTGTTGCCACTACTGCTACTACTACTACTACTACTTTACTATTACTAAAAACATTTCTCCTACTACTAGTACTTTTACTACTACTGCTACTACTACTCCTCCTACCACTAATTTTACTACTACTACTACTACTACTTTTGCTGCTACTTTCACTACTACTTTTGCTACTACTACTACTCCTATTACTACTACTACAACTACAACAAGTTCTCCTTCTACTACTACTAGTACTACGACTTCTACTACTTTGCCTACTACTACAACTCCTGCTACTTCTACTACTACAACAACAACTACTACTATTATTGCTACTTTTGCTACCACTGCCACTACAACAACAACTAACCACTACCACTACTACTACTATTGTTGTCGCTACCACTACAACTACTACTTTTCTTACTAGTAATACTATTGCTGCTGCTACTACTGCTGCTACTTTTGCTACTACTACTACTACTACTACTATTACAACTATAACTATAACTATTACAACTGCTGCTACCGCTGCTACTACACTACTTCTCCTACTAATGCTACCATGAATACTACTGTTCTCGTTGCTACAGCTACTACTACTTTTCCTCCTATTACTTATACTGCTATTACTACTACTACAACAACAACTACTACTACTACTGCTTATGTTACTACTACTACAACAACTACTATTGTTGTTACTAGTACAACTACTTCTATTACAAAGACTACTATTACTACTACTACTGCGAGAACTACTTCTATTGCTGGTACAACTGCTACTATTGCTGTTGCTACTACTACTACCACTACTACTGCTGCTGCTACTACTGCAACTACTACTACTACTTCT
Organism: Trichopus zeylanicus subsp. travancoricus; assembly: GCA_005019695.1. Taxonomy (NCBI): domain Eukaryota; kingdom Viridiplantae; phylum Streptophyta; class Magnoliopsida; order Dioscoreales; family Dioscoreaceae; genus Trichopus; species Trichopus zeylanicus. Next base: position 62,362 of record RXID01021787.1, on the reverse strand, counting down.
ACTACTACTGCTGCTAATACTATTATTACTACTACTACAACGCCAACTCCTACAATTACTAGTACTAGTACTAGTACTACTACTATTGTTGTTGCTGCTGACACTACTACTACTATTACTGCTACTGCAACTGCTGCTACTACCAGTACTACTACTACTACTAATACTACTGCTGCCACTACTGCTACAGCTACAATTGCTACTACTGTTGCTGCTGCGATGGCTGCTTCTACAAATACTATTTTTGTTACCACTTCTACTACTATTCTACTACTATTACTCTGAATCTATTATTGCTCCTACTCTACTACTGTTACTACTACTACAACTACTATTACTATTGCTACTCCTATTACTACTGCTACTCCTATTACTAGTACTACTACTACTACTACTATTACTATTACTATTAATACTACTGCTACTACTCTACTACTCCTACTCTACTATTCCTACTACTACTATAACTACCACAACTCTTACTACTCGTACTCTTGCTACAACTACTACTACTCCAACTCTTACTCCTACTACGACAACAACGACAACAACAACTACTACTACTACTCCTACTACTACAACTAATGCTACTACCAGGGCTACTACTAATACTACTACTACTAATAATATTACTACAACCACTACTATGACTGCTGCCGCAAATACTTCTAATACTAATGCTCCTAATACTCCTACTTCTCCTAAAAATACTACCACTACTACAATTACTACTACTATTGCTATTTCTACTACTACAACATCTACTACTACTACTAGTACTCCAACAAATACTACCACTATTACTACTTTTGCTACTATTACTACTACTACTCTACTATTACTACTGTACTACTACTACTACTACTACTACTGTTGCTGCTTCTACTACTACAACGACTACTAGTACTACTACTACAGCTCCTCTTGCTACTATTATGACTATTACTACCACTACTACTACGATTAGTACTATTGCTACTACTAATTTTGCTTCTACTACAGGAACAAATACGACTACTACTCCACTCCTCCTCCTCCTTCTACGACTACTATAATTACCTCTAGTACTTCTACTGCTACTTGTACTGCTAATCCAACTACTAGTATAACAACAACTACTACTTCTTCTCCAACAGCTATTCCTACTACTAGTTCTACTTCTATGACTGTTACTACTTCAACTAATACTAAAACTACTACTACTACTACTACTACTACTACTACTACTACTACTACTACTACTACTACTACAACTACTACTACTACTACTACTACTACTACTACTACTACTACTATTACTACTACTACTGCTGCTACTGCTACTACTACTACTTTTACAACTACTACTTCTGCTACTAGTGTTACTACTACAACTATTACAACTACTACTATTGCTACTACTGCTACTACTGGTGGTACTGCTACTACTACTACTACTACTACAATTGCTGCTACTATTGTGAGTAATACCCCTACTACTACTACCACTACTAATATTACACCTACTACTACTACTACTATTAATACTATTACTACTGCTCCTGCTCCAGCTGCTACTACTATTACTACTACTACTACAATTACCACTAATACTCCCACCACTACAACAACAACAACTACAACTACTATTACTACTCCTACAACTAAAACTATTGCTACTACTTCAAAAACAACAACAACAACTACTACTACAACTACTACTATTACTACTACTACAACTACTACTTCTACTACCATTACTGCTACTACTACGATTAGTACTACTACTATCACTGCTACTGCTACTGCTACTACTAATACTACTATTACTGCTACTATGACTATGACTACTACTACTACTACAGTTGCTAATATTATTACAGCGACAATTACTACTACTACCACTACCACTACTACTACTTCAACTATTCTTATTACTACTACTACTACTACTACGAGTACTACTACGAGTACTGCTACTACTAATGTGACTTTTACTAATACTACTGCTACTACTACTACTACTACTACTACTATCACTCCTACAACTACTACACTACCTACAACTTCTGCTACTACTACTGCTACAACCCCTACTATTACTGCTACTTATATTTCAACTGCTGCTACTACTACTAGTACTAATGCAACTACTACTTCCACTACTGTGACTACTACTGCTATTAATACTACTGTTGCTACGACTATCACTCCTACTGCTACTATTACTATTACAACTACTACTGCCGCTACCACCGCTACATCTATGACTACTACTACTATGACTACAACTGCTGCTACTGCTACGACTGTTGCTGTAGCTACTACTATGGCTGCAGCTGTTGTTGTTGCTACTCTAATTTCTATTTCAACTAGTCCTACTACTACCTCTAATACTACTACTACTGCTGCTGCTTCTACTACAACCACTACTAGTACTACTGCCACTACTACTACTATTATTACTACTGCTACTGTTACAGTTGTTGCGTCCACCCCAACTACTATTAGTACTATTACTGCCACTAGTGCGACTACTACTACTACCACCACCACAAATGCTATTGCTTCTTCTTCTTCTTCTACTACTACTATTGCTACCACAAATGCTATTGCTTCTCCTTCTTCTTCTTCTTCTTCTACTACTACTACTATTATTACCACTACTACTACTCCCACTACTACTACTGCAACTACCGCTCCTACCACCCCTACTACTACTTTTGCTACACCTGCTAATACTACTACTCCTACTATTGCTACAGCTACTACTTCTACTGTTAGTACTACTACTACAGCTACTACTACTACTATTACAACAATTACTGCTACTGCAACTAACACTACTTCAACTACTACTCCCTCTACATCTACTGCTACTCCAACTGCTACTTTGACTACCGTTACTACTACTGCTACTACAACAATAATAACTACTATTGCACCTGCTACTACTACTACTAATACAGCTATTACTATTGCTATTGTTACAGCTATAACTACTACTAATACTACTATTGCTGCTGCTGCTACTACTACGACTAGTACTCCAACAACTACTATTAGTACTACTGCTATTGCTAAAACTACTGCTGTTACCACTACTGCTACTACTGCTACTACTGCAACTACTACTACTAGTCCTACTACTCCAGTTACTTCCATTATTACTACTACTACTGCTACAACTTTGATTGCTACTCCTACTATTATTCCCACTCCTACACCAATTCCTACTACAACAACAACAACTACTACTACAACTACTACCACTATTGACACTACTGCTGCTGCTGCAACTACCATTACTACTACTATAGCTACTACTATTTTTGCTGCTGCTGCTGCTACTCCTCCTCCTACTACTATTATTACTACTACCACCACCACCAATACTACTACTACTATTATTACTACTACTACTACTACTATTGCTACTACTACTACCACTACTACTACTACAGCTACTGCTACTATTACTACTGTTGTTGCTGCTCCACTATTATTACTGCTACTACTACCACAACTTCTACTACTATCACTATTGTTATTGCATCTACTACTACTAGTACTACTGCGGCTACCACTACCTCTAATATTATCACTACTGTTGTCGCTGCTACTCCGACTATTATTATTACTACTACTACTACTACTAATACTATTACAACAACTAACACTGCTCAAACTACTATTACTTGTAATACTATTACTACTACCTCTACTACTGCTACTACTGCTACTACTACCACCACCACTACCACTAGTCCTAGTACTACTATTACTACAAATACAACTGCTACTACCACTACCACTACCATTACTACTACCACTAGCACTACTACTACTACTACTGCTACTACTGCTACTACTACGACTGCTACTACTATTGCTACTCCTACAATTACTACTAGTACAACTATTGCTGCTACTATGGCAACTAGTTCTACTGCAACGCCTACTACTACTCTGATGACTACTACTACTACTACTACTATTAATTCTGCTACTACAACTACTCCTGCCACAACTACATCTACTACTACTACTATTGCTACTACTTCTACTACTACTACTACTACTACTACCTCTACAACTGCTGCTACTAATCCTTGTACAACTACTACTTCTATTACCACTTCTACTACTACTATGACTGCTACTACACCCACCACTACTAGTACTACCACTGCTGCTACTCGTACAACTATTGTTACTCCTGCTGCTACTACGACTATTATTATTATGAAGACTAATACCGCTAGTACTACTCCTACTGCTGCTGCTACTTCTACTACTACTACTACAACAATAATAATAACCACAACTGCTACTACTACTACTACTACTACTACAACTACTGCTGCTACTACTACTACTACTACTAGTACCACTACTACAAATACTACTAAAACTACTACTCCTAGTGCTGCTACTGCTACTGCTTTTACTATTATTTTTTACTACTACTACTACTACTATTACAACAACTACTATCACAACTCTCACTCCTACTGCTACTAATACTACCTTAACTACTACTACCACTACTTCTACTGCTACTCCAACTACTACTCTTGCTATTAGTACTCCTATTGCTACTACTACTACTACTATTGCCAATGCTACTATTACTACTAATACAACTACTATTGCGACTGACACAACTGCAAGTAGTACTCCTACGACTATTTTACTACTAGTACTACTTCTACTACTACTGCTACTACTATTACTACTACTACTACTACTACTACAACTACTACTACTACTTCCTCTTCTTCTTCTGCTGCTACTACTACTACAACTCATCCTACTCCCACTCTCACACCTATTCCTATGGCTACTTAAACAACAACAACAACTACTACTACGACTATTACTGTTGCTGATGCTGCTGCTAATACTACTACTACTACTATTACTACTTCTACCACTAGTGCGACAACTACTTCTACTACTGCCACTGCTGCTACTGCTTCTACTACAACTATTACTACTACTACCACTACTGCTATTATTACTGCTACTGCTCCTCCAACTACTATTCCTACTACTACTACTGCTACTAATCCAATTACTACTACTATTGCTACTACAATTACTACTACTCCTACAACTGTTGTAGCTACAACTACTACTACTATTTCTACCACTACTAATATGGCTACTTCTACTACCACTTCTACTACTACTATTACTCATACTACTACTACTCCAAGCACTACTGTTGTTGCTTCTACTACTACTACTAACACTACTCCTAGTACAACTAATATTACTACTACTACAACTGCCTACTACTACTACTAGCACTACTACAACTACTTCTGCTATAACAACTACTACTAATACTACTACTACTAGTAGTACTACTGCTATTACTACTACTACTACTACAACTTCTTCTACTAGTACAACTACTATTACTATCGCTACTGCTACTACTTCTTCTGCTACTACTACTTCTGCTTTTGCTACTACTACTACTCCTACTTCCACCACTACAACTACTACTACCGCTATTACTAGAATTACCCCTATTACTACCACTACCTCTATTACTATTACTACTACTTTTACTACTACTATTCCTAATACCCCAACTCTTACTTCTACAACAACGGTTGCCACGACTACTACTACTACTACAACCAACTACTACTGACTATTACTACTCTACTATTACTTCTTTAGTGCTACAACAACAACAACAAACTAGGACGGTTCTAACTAAGAACTTGAAAGCGAAAAGGAAGACAACGCGACTAACTACTACTATTCTACTACTACTACCTACTACTGCCACTACTACTACATTATTCACAAATGTGCTGCGTGCCTGCTACGCCAACTACTATACTCTCCTGCTACTCTCTACTGACTACTACAAACTCTACAACAAGCTAATACCAGCTACTACTACTAACTACTACTAACTACTACTACTACTACTACTACTACTACTACTACAGATACTACTACAACGACAACTAGTACTTCTACTACTGCTACTACAACAACAATAACTACTACTGCTACTACTCCTCCCACTACTTCTACTACTACTCCTACTATACTGCTATTATTATAACTAGTACTACTACTATTATTATTACTACTATTACTACCAAAACTACTATTACTACTAATATTACTATTACTACTACTACAACTAGTACTAGGACTACTACTCCTCCTAGTTCTATTTCTACCACTACTGCTACTACTTCTCCTCGTCCTCCTCCGACTATTAATGCTACTATTTCTGCTACTACTACTACGACTACTACTCCTGCTACTACTGCTACTATGACTACTACTTCTACTACAAGCTACGCTTCAATAACTACTACTACAAGCTCTACACTAGTACTACACCAACCAAGGTTGGTATTACTTCAAATAGATTAACTACTTCTATTACTACTACTCATACTACCACTTCTACTAGTACTACTACAACCACTCCTACTGCTATAGCAACAACTTGTTAAACTACAATTACTTCTACTCTACAACTACTACTTCTACTACTTCCACTAACACTACTAAAACTACTTCAACTTGTACTACTACTATGGGTACCACTAGTACTACACCTTCTGCTACTACAACCACTACCACGACTACAACTACTACCAGTACTACTACTACAACTACCATTAGTACTACTTTTACTACTATTACTACATCTACATCTACTATTACCACTACTGCAACTACTTATAGTATAATTACTACTACTACTATCATTACTACTACTGCTATTGGTACTAATTCAACTACTACTACTGCAACTAGTACTCCTACAATTACTATTCTACTACTACTACTACTATTGTTGCTATTACTACCACTGCTACTACCACTGCTACTACTACAACTACTACACTACTCCTCCTACTACAACTACATCTATTATTACTGCTACTATTGCTACTACTTCGATTCCCAGTCCAACTACTACTCCCACTACAACTACTACTTCTACCACTACTCCTACTACTACTCCTACTACTAAGGCTACTACTACTTCTACCACTCCTATTACTACTACTACTACTCCTCCTCTTACTACTACTAGTGCTACTGCTACTACTATTACTAGTACTACTACTACTACCACTACTACTACTACTGCTATTACTACAACAACTACTACTACTACTACTACATCTACTATAAATACTACTGTTAGTAGTACTACTTCTACTGCTATTGCAACGACTACTGATTCTACTACTACTACTACTGCTCCTGCAGCTATAGCTACTACTACTACTACTACTACTTCAATGACTACTACCACTACTACTACTACTACTACTATTGCTGCAGCTACTACAACTACTGCTACAACTACTACTACAACTACAACTCCTATTACTACTACTCCAATTACTAGTACTACTACTATTACTAGCACAACTGTTACAATAACTACTAGGACTACTACTACTGTTGCTGCTGCTATAACTATTGTTGTTGCTATTGCTACTACTGCTACTACCACTACAGCTGCTGTTGCTGCTACTACTACTACCACTACTAATTTTAGTACTACTATGGCCACTACTATTACTACTCCCTCTACTATTGCTGCTACTACATTTGCTGCTATTATTACTACTTACGCTACTACTACTGTAACAACCCCTACTACTACTAGTACTTATATTTCAACTACTATGACTACTACTACTACTACTAATGCAACTACCGCTTCTACTACAACAACTACTACTACAACTAATACTACTGCTACGACTGTTGTTGCTACAACTATTACTCCTACTGCTACTACTACTATTACTACTGCTACAGCCACTACTACTGCTACATCTATGACTACTACTACTACTACAAAGACTACTACTGTAACTACTATTCTTGTTACTACTACTACTACTGCGGCTGCTATTGCTCCTACTCCAAATTCTATTAGAACTACTCCTAGTACTACCTCTACTACTACCACTACTACTACTTCTACTATTACTACTATTACTACTACTAGTGCAACCACTACTTCTACTACTACCACTACTGCTATTGCTTCTTTTCTGCTACTTCGACTAGTACAACCACTACTACTAGTGCAACTAGCTCTGCTACTACCCCTGCTGCTACTATTGCTACACCTACTAATACTACTACCCCTACTACTGCTATTGCTACTACTTCTACTATTGGTACTACTACTACTGTTACTATTACTACTACTGCTACACCTACTAATACTACTACCCCTATTACTCCTACTGCTACAAACACTGCTTCAACTACTACTCTCACTACTTCTATTGTTACTCCAACTGCTACTCCTACTACTATTACTACTACTACTACAACAACTACTAATACCACTGCTGCTACTATTGCCACAACTACAACTAGTACTCCCACAACTACTATTATGACTGCTACTACTGCAACAAGTATTGCTATACCACTATTGCTACTACTGCTACTGCTGCAACTACTACTCCTCCTCCTCCTACTCCTACTACTTCTATCATTATTGCTACTCCTACTACTATTTTGACTCCTACACCTATTGCGACTACTACTACCACTACTAAAACAACTCTTGCAGCTGCAATTACCACTCTACAACTACAACTACTACTATTTCTGCTGCTGCTGTTACTACTCCTACCACTACTACTACTATTACTAGTACTACCACTACTACTGCCACTACTGCTATAACTACCACTCTACTACTACCACTATTATTACTACTACTGCTTCTACTGTTGCTGCTCTTGCCGCTGTGCCAACTACAACTACTACTAATATTACTACAACTTCTACAATTACCACTATTGCTACTGGTTCTACTAATACTACTACTACTATTACCACTATAGTTGTCACTGCAACTCCAACAACTATTACTACTACTACCACCACAAAAACTATTATTACTACAACAACAACTGCTGCTACTACTACAACTACTACTAGTAGTAATACTATTACTACTACTACTATAGTAATACTACTACTACTACTACTACTATAGCTATTACTACTACAACTACTACAACCACTACTACTTCTACTACTACTAGTACTACTATTACTTCTAATACTATTGCTACTACCACTACTACTACTACTACTACCACTACTACTTCTACTACTATTGTTACTTTTGCTGCGACTACTACTACTACTACTACTACTACTACTACTATTGCTACTCCTACAAGTACTACTACTACAACTATTACTGCAACTACGGCTACTATTTCTACTGCTACTCCTACAACTACTCCAATGACTACTACTACCACTACTACTACTACTACTACTACTTCTTCTTCTTCTTCTTCATCTACTGCCACAACTACTTCTACTACAACTTCTGCTACCACTTCTACTACTACTACTACTATGGCACTACTACTACTTCTACTACTTCTATTATTGCTGCTACTAATACAAGTACAACTACAACTTCTACTATCACTTCTAGTACTACTATGACTACTTCTACAACCACTAGTACTAGTACTATAATTACTACTACTGCTACTCTTGCTGCTACCACCACTTTGATTACTACAACCACTTCTACTACTGTTGTTGCTGCTATTACTACTATTACTACAACTACTACTACTACTACTTATACAACTACTAGTAGAATAAAAATAATAACCACAACAGCTACTGCTACTACTACTACAACAACTACTATAGCTACTACTGCTACTCCTACTACCACTAAGATAACTAGTACTAATACTACCAATCTTACTATTGCTACTACTACTACTTCTACTACTAGGTCAACTGCTACTACTACTACTACTAATACTACTACTACTGCTACTACTACTAATACTACTACTACTACTACTACTTCTACTGCTGTTGCTGCTAATCCAAGTACAAGTACTACTTCTACTGCTTCTACTGCTATTATGGCTACTTCTACAACCACTGCTACTAGTACTACCACTACTACTACAGCTACAACTACTGCTACTCTTGCTGCTAGTACCATTTTGATTACTACAACAACTACTACTGCTGCTACTACTAATATTGTTACCACTACTTCTACTACTACTCCTACTACAACTACAACAACAACAATAATAATGACCACAACAACCATTGCTCTTACTACTACCATAGCTACTGCTACGACTACTACTACTATACCTACCGCTACGACTACTACTACTACTACTATCTCTACCACAACTAGTACTAATGCTACCACTCCTACTACTTCTATAGCTACTACTTCTACTATTAGTTCTACTACTACTACTACTACTACTACTACTACTACTACTACTACTACTACTACTACTACTATTATTATTTGCAACTATTAGTCCTACTGCTATGAATACTACTTCAACTACTACTACCACTACTTCTATTGCTACTCCAACTTCTACTCCTACTACTATTACTACTACTGCTGCTACTACTACTCCTACTACTATTGCAAATGCTACTATTACCATAAATACTGATACTGCTGATACTACTACTACTGAAACTAGTACTCCTATAACTAATATTACTACTACTACTCCAACTACTACTACTATTACCATAATTGCTACTACTACTACAGCTGCTGCTATTACTACAACTCCTCCTACTGCCACTCCCACACAAATTCCTACTGCTACTACAACAACAACTACTACTACTACTATTGCGGTTGTAGCAACTACTGCGGCTAGTACTACTACTACTTCTAAATTACTACTTTTGCTACTAGTGCGACTACTACTTCTACTACTACCACTATTGCTACAGCTTCTACTGCAACTACCACTACTAATACTTCCACTACTCCTAATATAATTACTATTACTGTTGCTGTTATGGCTACTCCAACTTTTATTACTACTACTACTACTACTAGTAGTACTACTACTAATCCTATGACTACTGCTACTACTACTACTACTATTGCTGCTAAAACTACTACTACTACTTATACTACTACTTCTACTACTACTATTGCTCATACTACTTCTATTACTACAAGTACTATTGCTGGTCGTTCTACTACTACTACTACTACTACTACTACTACTACTACTACTACTAGTACTACTACTACTACTACAATAACAACAACTACTACTACAACTAGTAGGAGTAGCAGGAGTAGTAATAGTAGTAGGAGGAGAAGTAATAGTAGTCATAGTAGTAGTAGGAGTTATGGTAGTAGTAGTAGGAATAGTTGTTGGAGTAGCAGTAGAAGTAATAGTTGTAACAGTAGTAATAGAAGCAGCAGTAGTTGTAGTAGTAATGGAAGAAGTATTAGGAGTAGTAGAAGAAGCAACAGTAGAAGTAGTAGAAATAGTAGCAGTAATAGTAGTATTAGGAGAAGTATTAGTAGGACTAGTAGTAGTAGTAGTACTAGTAGTACTAGTAGTATTAGTAGTAGTAGTGATAACAGAAGTAGTATTAGTAATAATAGAAGTAGTATTAGTAATAATAGTTATTGTAGGAGTAGTACTAATAGTAGTAGTAGTAGTAGTAGTAGTAGTAGTGGTGGTATTGGTAGAAGTAGTAGTAGGAGTAGTATGAGCAGTAGTAATAGTAGTAGTTGTAGGAGTAGAAGTTGTACTAGTCATAGTAGTAGTTGTAGTAGTGTAGTTCTAGAAGCAGTATTATTATTAGTAGAGGCAATAGTAGTAGTAGTAGTAGCAATTATTGTACCAATAGTCATAGTAGTAGTAGTATTAGTGGAAGCAGTAGTTCTAGTAGTAATATTAGTAGTTGTCGTGGTAAAAGTTATATTAGTAGTTGTCGTGGTAAAAGTTATATTAGTAGTATTAGCCCTTGTAGTAGTGGTAGCAATTTTAGTAGCAGCAGTAGTAGTAGAAGTAGTTGTAGTTGTAGTAGTGAGCATAAGAGTAGTTGTTATTGTTGTTATTGTGACAGTAGTAATATTAATAGTGGTTGTAGTAGGAGTAGTAGTATTAGCAGTAGGAGAAGTAGTAGGCGTAGAAGTAGGAGTAATAGAACAAGTAGTATTAGTAGCATTAGTAGTAGAAACAGAAGCAGAAATAGTAGCAGCAGCAGTAGTGGTCATAGTAGTAGTAGTAGTAGTAGTACTAGTAGCTACAGCAGCAGTGGTAGTAGTTGTAAGAGTAGCAACTATAGTTGTAGTAGCACCAGTAGTAGCAGCAACAACAACAAAAGTAGTAGTGCTACAGTAGTAGTAGTAGCAGTAATCGTAGCTGTAGCAGTAGTTGATGTAGCTATAGTGGCAGTAGTAGTAGCCGTAGTAGCCGTAGTAGCCGTAGTAGCCATAGTAGCAGTAGTTCCAGTAGTAGCAGTAGCAGTAGCAATAGTAGTAGCAATAATAGTAATAGCAGTAATAGTTGTTATTGTTGTTGTAGCAACAGAATCGATAGTTGCAACAGTAGTAATAGTTGTAGTTGTAGTAGTAGTAGTAGTAGTAGTAGTAGTAGTAGTAGTAGTAGTAGTAATAGTAGTAACAGCAGTAGTAGCAATCATAGAATTGTTAATAGTAGCAGTAGTAGTAGCAATAGTGGTAGCAATAATTATAGTTGTTGTAGTAGCAGCAATAGTAGTAGTGGGGGTAGTAATAGTAGTAGTTGTTAGAGCAGTACTAGAAGCAGAAGTAGCAGTAGTAGTCGGAGTAGTAGCAGCTGTAGTAGTATCATTAGTAGTAGTAGTAGTAGTAGTAGTAGCAGCTGTAGTAGTATCATTAGTAGTAGTAGTAGTAGTAGTAGTAGTTGGACAAGTAGTACGAATAGTAGTAGTAGCAGTAGTTGCAGTAGTTGTAACAGCTGTAGCAGTAGCAGTATTTGCAGTAGTAGCATATTAGTTGTAGTACCAGTTGTAGCAATAGTAGCGGCAGCCGAAATATGAAAAGATGTAGTAGTAGTTAAAGCAGTAGTGGTAGTGGTACTAGTTACAGCAATAGTAGTAGTAGTAGTAGCAGCAGTAGTAGTAGTGGTAGTAATAACAGTAGTAGTAGTTGCAGTAGTAACAGAAGCTGGAGTCGAAGTTGCAGTAGGTGTAGTAGTAGTAGTAGTAGACATAATAGTAGTAGTAGCAGTAGTGGCAGTAGCAGTAGTAGTAATAGTAGCGATTGCTATAGCAGTAATAGTATTAGTAGCAATTGCAATAGCAACAGTAGTAGCACTAGTAGTAGTAGAAGTAGTTGTAGAAGTAGTAATAGTAGTAGGAGTAGTACTAAAATTAGTAGTAGTGGAAGTAGAAGAAATAGTTCCAATAGTAGTGGTAGTGGAAGTAGAAGCAATAGTACCAGTAGTATTAGCAGTGATAGTTGTTGCAGAGGTAGTAATATTAGTGGTAGTAGTAGTAGTTGTAGTAGAATCGGTAGTAGTATGGTTGTAGTAGTAGTAGAAGTTGTAGAAGTAGTAGGAGAAGTTGTAGTAGTAGTAGTTGTTGTAGCAGCAATAGCAGCAGCAGCAGCAGCAGTAGTAGAAGTAGTAGTAGTAGTAGTAGTAGTAGTAGTAGTAGTAGTAGTAGTAGTAGTACAGGAGGTGGTAGTAGTAGTAGTAGTAGATGTAGTAGTAGTAGTTGTTGTTGTTGTTGTATTAGAGGGAGAAGCAGTTATAGTAGTAGAAGAAGTAGTAGTAGCAGTAGTAATAGTAGTAGTAATCATGTTGTAGTTGTTGAGGTAGTAGTAGTAGTAGAAGTTGCAGTAGTAGTGTAGTAGTAGTAGCAGTAGTATTAGAAGTAGAGGAAGTAGTAGTAGTAGCAGCAACAGTTGAAGTAGTCATTGTAGTAGTAGTTGTAGTAGTAGTAGTAGCAGTAGTGATAGTAGTAGTTGTCATAGTAGTAGCAGTAGTAGCAGGAGTAGTAGTAGTAGAACTAGTAGTAGTGTTAATAGTAGTAGTAGTAGTAGTAGTGGTAGTAGTAGTTGTTGTAGCAGAGGAAGCAGTAGTAGTAGAGGTAGCAGTTGTAGTAGTCATAGCAGCAGCAACAGTAGTAGTAGTTGCAGTATCGATAGTAGTAATAGTCATGGTTGTAGTAGTAGGAGTGGTAGAAGTAGAAGTAGTAGTAGCAGCAATAGCAGTAGTACCAGTAGTATTTGTAGTAGTACTTGTAGCAGTGTTAGTAATAGTAGTTGTAGGACAAGTAGTAGTACAAGTAGTAGGAGTGGTGGAAGTAGTAGTAGTAGTAGTGGCAGGAATAGTAGTAGTACTAGTAGTAGTTATAGTAGTACTAGTAGCAGTAGTAGTAGTTTTTGTTGTAGTAGTACTAGTAGCAGCAGTAGTAGTAGTAGAAGTAGTAATAGTAGTAGTAGAAGTCATACTAGTAGTGGAAGTCATAGTTGAAGGAGTTGTAATAGGAGTAGGAGTTGGAGTAGAAGTAGTTATTGTAGTAGTGGTAGTACTAGTAGCAGTTGTAGTAATAGTAGTAGTAGTAGTCAGAGTAGTAGTAAGTCTAGGAGTTGCAGCTGTAGTAGGAGCAGTAGCAGCAGTAGTAGTAGCATGAGTTATAGTAGCGAAAGTAGTTGTTGTAGCTGAAGTAGTACTAGAAGCACAAACAGTTGTCGTAGAAGTATTTGTAGTAGTAATAGAAGTAGTAGTAGGAGGAGGAGGAGTAGTAGTTACAGTAGAACTAGTAGTAGTAGTAGTAGCACAAGTAGTAGTTGGACGAGGAAGAGGAGTAGTATTAGAAGTGGCAGTAGGGATAGTAGTGGGAGTAGAACCTGGAGTAGAAGTAGTAGTAGTAGTATAGTGGTGGTAGTAGTAGTAGTGGTAGTAGATATAATAGTTGTAGCAACAATAGTAGTAGTAGTAGTTCTAGTAGTAGTAGTAGTAGTAGAGGTAGGAGTAGCAGCAATAGTAGGAGCAGTAGTAGCAGTAGGAGTATTAGTATTAGTAGTGGCGGTGGTGGTAGTAGTAGTAAAAGTAGCATTGGTAGTTGTAGTAGTTGTCGTAGTTGTTGTAGTAGTAGAAGTAGTAGTAATAGTAGTAGTTGTAGGAGTATAAGTAGTACTAGTTGTAGTAGTTGTTGTAGTAGGAGTATTATTATTAGTAGAGGCAATTGTAGTAGTAGTAGTAGCGGTAGTAGTAGAAATAATAGTAGTTGTTGTTGTACCTGTAGTCACAATAGTAGTAGTAGTAGTAGAAGTAGTAGTTGTAGTAGAAGTGTTAGTAGTTTCTATGGTGATAGTAGTAGTAGTGGTAGCAGATTTAGTAGTAGTAGTCGTAGAAGAAGTAGTAGTTGTAGTGGTGGTAGTAGTAGTGATCGTAATAGTAGTAGTTTTAGTAGTTGTGGTAGTAGTAATATTAGTAGCGGTTGTAGTGGGAGTAGTACTATTAGTAGTGGAGTAGTAGTAGAAGTAGAAGTACGAGTAGTAGAAGAAGTAGTAGTAGCACTAGTAGTAGCAGTAATAGTAGTAGAAGTCGTAGTAGTGGTAGTAGTAGTAGCCGAAGTAGTCGTAGTAGTAGTAGTAGTAGTAGTAATAGTAATAGTAGTAGTTCATAATATTATAGTAGTTGTAGTAGTAATAGTAGTAGCTATAGTAGGAGTATGAGAAGGAGGAGTAGTAGTAGTAGTAGTAGTAGTAATAGTATGAGTTGGAGTAGTAGTAGTAGTAGTAGCAATAGTAGTGGCAGTACTAGTAGTAGTAGTAGAAGAAGAAGTTACAGAGGTAGTAGCAGTTGTAGTAGTTGCAGTAGTAGTAGTAGAAGGAGAAGTACTAGGAGTAGTAGTATTACAAGCAGCAGCAACAACAGCATCATTAGCTATAGTAGTACAAGTTGTGGTAGTATTAGTAGTAGCAGTTGCAGTAGTAGTTCCAGTAGCCGCAACTGTAGCAGCATCAGTAGTAGCAGTCGCAGCAATAGTAATTGTTGTAGTCGTTGTAGCTATATTAGAAGCAGTAGAAGCAATAGCAGCAGTAGTGGTAGTAGTAGTAGTAGTAGTAGCAGCAGCAGTAGTAGTAGTAAGAGTAGTAGAAATAGGAGGAGTAGTTGTAGTAGTAGCAGTAGTAATTATCGCAATAGCAATAGCAGCAACAACTATGGTTGTAGTAGCAGTAGGTGTACTAGCAAAAGCAGGACTAGTAGTGGTAGTAGTACTACTAGTAGCAGTAGTAATAGTCGTAGAAGTAGAACTTGTAGTAGTAGTAGTCATAGTAGTAGTTGTTGTAGTAGTGGGAGTAGTAGTAGGAATACATGTAGGATAAGGATTAGTAGGAGTAGGAGTACGAGTAGTAGTAGTAGTAGTAGTCGTAGTAGTTGTTGTTGTAGTAGTGGGAGTAGTAGTAGGAATACATGTAGGATAAGGATTAGTAGGAGTAGGAGTACGAGTAGTAGTAGTAGTAGGAGTAGTAATAATAGTACTAGTAGTTGTAGGAGTGGCAGTAGCGGTAGTAGAAGTTACAGTAGTAGTAGTTGTTGTAGGTCTAGTAATTGCGGTAGTAGTAGTCATAGTAGTAGTGGTAGTAGGAGTAGTAGTAGTTGTAGTAGTAGTCATAGTAGTAGTACTAGTAGTAATAGTAGTAGTAGTCGTAGTAATATTAGTAGTAGTAGAAGTAGTAGTAGTTATTATAGTAGGAGTAATACACATAGTAGTAGTAGCAGTAGTAGCTGCAATAGAAGTATAGTAGTAGGAGTAGTAGTAACACAAGAAGTAGTAGTAGTAGCAAGAATAGTCGTAGTAGTAGTAATTCTAGAAGTAGTAGCTGGAGCAGCAGTATTTATTGTAGTAATAGTACAAGTAGTTGTAGTAGTAATTGTAAAAGTAGTAGTTGGAGTAGCAGTAGTCGTTGTAGTAGTAGTAGTAGTTGTTGTTGTTGTAGTAGTAGTAATAGTAGTAGTAGTAGTAGTATCAGCAATAGCAATAGTAGTAGTGGTAATAGTAATAGTAGTGGTGGTAGCAGAAGTAGAAGTAGTAGAAGTAGTAGATGTAGTAGGAGAAGTAGTAGGAGTAGTAGGAGTAGTAGTAGGAGTAGTAGTAGTAGTAGCAGTAGTAGTGGAAGTAGTAGTGGAAGTAGTAGTAGCAGTAGCAGTAGCAGTAGCAGCAGTAGTAATAGCCGTAGTAGTAGCAGCAGCAGCAGCAGTAGTAGCAGTAGTAGTAGAAGTAATAGTTGTAGTAGAAGTAGTAGTCAAAACAGTTGTAGTAGAGGTAGTGATAGTAGTAGTAGTAGTAGTAGTAGTAGTAGTAGTAGTAGAAGTAGTAGTAGTAGTAGCAGCAGCTGCAACAATACTAATAGTAGTAGAATCAGTAATAGGAGTAGTAGTAGTAGTAATAGTACCAGCAGTAATAGTAGCTGTATTTGAAGTAGTACTAGTAGAAGCTGAAGTTGTAGTAGTAGTAGAAGTAGAAGTTGTCGTAGTAATTGTAGTACAACTAGTAGTAGCAGTAGTAGAAGTAGTAGAAGTAGCAGTTGTAGTAGTATTCGTAGTAGTAGTAGTTGTAGTAGTGGTAGTAGTAGTGCTAGTACTAGTAGCAGAAGTTGTTGTTGTCATTGTTGTTGTTGTATAAGTAGTAATAGCACCAGGATTTGTACAAGTATTAGTAGCATTCGTGGCAGTAAAAGTTCTAGTATTAGTACTAGTAGTAGTAGTAATACTAGCAGTAGTAGTTACAGTACTAGTAGTTGGTCTTGTAGTAGTAGAAGTAGTAGTAGTAGTGGTAGTAATACTATTAGCAAAAGTAGTACTAGTAGTAGAAGTAGGAAGTAGAAGTAGTAGTAGTAGGAGTAGTAGTAGTGGTAGTAGATATAGTAGTCGGAGTAGTTGCCAGTATTAGTAGGAACAGTAACTGTATTAATAGTAGTACTAGCAGTATTAGTAGTTATCGTAGTAGTAGTATGAGTAGGAATAGTAGTAGCAGTAGTCACACTAATAGCAGAAGTAATAGTAGTAGTTGGAGTAGTAGCCATGCTAGTTGTAGTAATAGGAGGAGTAGTAGTAGTACAAGTAGCAACAGCAGTAGTGGTAGTAGTAGTGGTAGCGGTTGTTTAAAGAATAGTAGTAGCGCTAGTAGTAGAAGTAGTAGTTGCAGTACTAGTTGTAGCAGTAGAAGTAGTATTAGGTATAGCAATAGTAGGAGTTGGAGTAGTAGTAGTAGTAGTAGTAGTAATAATAGCAGTAGCAGTTGTAGGAGTAGCAGAAAGAGTAGCAGTAGGAGTAATAGTAGTTGTGGCAGTAGTAATAGTAGTAATAGTAATAGCAATAGGAGAAATTATAGTAGTAGTAGTGGTGGTAGGCATAGTAGTAGTAGGAGTTGTTGTAGAAGTAGTAGTAGTTGTCGTAATAATAGTAAAGGTAATAGTAGCAATAGTAGTAATAGTTGGAGTTGTAGTAGGTGTAGTAGCCATAGTAGTATTAGTAGTCATAATTGTAGTAGGTGTTGTAGTAGTAGCAGTGCTAGTAGTAGTGGATGTAGTAGTAGTAGTCATAGTAGCAGTAGTAGTAAAAATAGTTGTACTAGAAGTAGTAATTGTAGTAGGAATCGGAGTAGTTGTAGTAGTAGTAGTAGCAGTAGTAGTAGCAGTAGTAGCAATAGCAATAGCCGCAGTAGTAGTAGTGGTTGTTGTAATAGTAGTAGAAATAGAATTTGTAACAGTAGTAGAATAAGAAGTAGTAGGAGTAGTTGTAGTAGCAATAGTAGTAGTTGTAGTAGTAGTAGCGGAATCAGAATTACTAGTACTAATCCTACTCCTACTTGGGCTACTACTACTACAACTCCTGCTCCTACAACTACTACTGCCACTTCTCCTACTACTACTACCACTACTGTTGCTGTTGTTGCTGCTGTTGCTACTACTTCGACTGCTACTCCTACTACTATGCCTAATACTACTACTACTACTACTACTACTATTGCTGTTGTTACTACAATTGCTGCTACTTCAGCTATTACTACAGTTGCTACTACTACTACAATTACTATGAACACTACTACTACTCTATTGCTTCTATTACTACTACAACTACTAATAGTAGTACATCTACAATAACTACTATGACTACTGCTGCTACTGATATTACTACTACAACTACTATTGCTATTAGCACTACTACTACTATGTTTACTACTACTACTACTACTACTATTCCTACTCCTACTCCTACTGTTTCTACTTCTACTACTCCTACAACAACAACAACAACTACTACTATAGCTACTAATACAGCTAATATTACTAGTACTGCTACTACTAGTACTTCTCCAACTCGTACTACTACTGTTACTACAACAACAATTACAACTACTACTACTACCAATACTACTATCAGAATAACAACAATAGATACTACTACTGCTACAACTACAATTATTGCTCCTACTACAACTGCTACTACAACTGCTACTACAACTACTACACCTACATGTACTGTTACTACTACTACTGCTCCGGCTACTACAACTATAACTCTTTCTGCTACATCTACTGCTATTACTAATACAACAACTACTACTATTACGACTACTACTACTACTTCTACTACCAGTACAACTGCAACTACTACAGATCCTTCCACTTCTGCTACTACTGCTGTTGCTACTACTAATACTACTACTACTACTTTTCCTACTAGTCGTACTACAACTACTTCTACTCGTGCCACAACTACTACTGTTGCTACTACTGCTCTTACTCCAACTCACCTTACTACTACTACTCCTACTACGACTACTACCCCTACTCCAACAACTACCACTCCAATTACGACTACTACTACTACTACAATTATTACTACTTCTGCTACTAGTACTACTACTATTATTATTACTACTACTACTGCTACTCCAACTACTACTGCTGCTCCTACTACTACTTCTACTACAAATACTAATTCTAATACTCCTACTAGAACTGCTAGTACTACTACTATTGTTACTACTACTATTCTAACTACTACTACTACTACTCCGACTATTGCTGGAACTCCTAACATTCCTAGTACTAATACAACTACGACTCCTACTTCTGCCAGTACTACTACTACGACTATAACTACTACTACTACTACTATAACTACAACTACTACCACTGCTGTTACTACTATAACTCCTACTACTACTATTACTACTATTACTACGACTACTACTACGAATAGAACTGCTATTACTGCTACTACTACTGCTACTCCTACAACAAATCCTGCTACTACTCCCACTACTCATACTACTACTACTTCTTTGGATACTATTTCTACTACTACTATTGCTACTACTACTCCTACTACTACTACTACTTTTATTACTAATACTCCTATTACCAGTGCCACTACTATTACTATTGCAACTACTGCTGCTGCTGCTGTTACTACTACTACTACTACTACTACTATTATTGCTACCGGTACTTCAACTACTACTACTACCGCTACTACTATTACTACTATTACTAATACTTCTAATACCACTACAACTATTACTACTACTATAACTATTACTTTTACTACTAGTACTACCATTACTACTGCTACTGCTGCTGCAATAGCCACTATTGCTGCTGCTGCTACTACTACTACTACTACTACTACTAATACTAATACTACTACTATTGCTACTACTCATATGACTACTACTACGACAACTACTACGGTTGCTAGTACTACTTCTACCGCTACTACTCCTGCAACTACTTCTACCCCTACTACTACTATTTCTACCACTGCTGGTACTACTGTTGTTGCTGTTGCTGCTGCTACTACTGCTACTGCTACTACTAATACTACTTATCCTAGTACAACTACTACTGCAACTACTACTATTGATACGACTTTTGCTACTACTATTGCTGCTACTCCTACTACTTCTACTTCTACTACTATTACAACTTGTGCTACTACTCCTTCTCCTACCATAGCTATTGCTGCTACTATTACTACCACTATTACTATAAGCACGACAACTACTACTACCACTGCTACAACCCCTCCTACCACTCCTACTACTACAACTACAACTACCACTACTACTTCTACCACTATTACTAGTATTGTTGCTACTATTACTACCACTACAACTACTATAACTAGTATTGCTATTACTACTACTACTACTACTACTATAACTAGTATTGATACTACTACTACCACTATTACTAGTACTTCTACCACTATTACTAGTATTGCTACTACCACTACTACTACAACTACTATAACTATTACTATTGTTGCAGCTACTGACTACTACTCCTACTACTACTACTACTACTACTACTACTACTACTACTACAACTACAACAACAACAACAACAACAACAACAACTACTACTACTACTACACCTACTACGACACACACAACTGCTACTGCTACCACTATTACTACTACTGTTGCTGCTGCAACTACTCAACTTCTCATAGCTCTACTACTACGACCACTGCTACTGCTGCTACTATTGCTACTACTACCACCAGTACTACAACTACTATGGCTGCCATAACTACAAATGCTACTACTCCTAGTACTACTTATGCAACTACTACTACAACTACTGCTATTACTACTACAACTACTTCTGCTACTGTTGCTGCTTCTACTACTACAACTATTACTACTACTACTACTACTGCTGTTGCTTCTACTACAACTACTGCGACTACTGCGACAACTACGACTACAATGGCTACTACAACAATAACTACTGCGGCTGCTACTGCAACTACCGATACTACTATTTCTATTACATCAGCTACTACTACGACTGATACTGTTACAAGTGCTATTACTATTACTGCGACTAATACTACTTTTACTGCTACTACTACTATAACTACTACTGCAACTACTTTTGCTACTACTTCTGCTACTACTACTGCTGCTACTATTACTACCGCTACTACTACTACTACTGCTACTACCGCTACTACTGCTACTACCACTACTACCACTACAACTTCTACTACTACTACTATTTCTACTACTGCTACTACTACTACTATTACTGCTACTGCTACTACTACTATTACAACTACTGCTGCTACTACTATTACTACCATGACTACTACTACTATTTTGACTCCTCCTACTTCAACTCCTCCTACTATTATTTCTACAACTACAAGTAAAACAAGTTCTCCTACTGCAACAACCAATACTACTATTTCTACTACTATTACTGCTAATGCTACTACTACTGCTATTGACACTACTATAGCTACTACTGCTCTTATTGCTACTACTACTACTGCTACTACAAATACAACTTCTACTGTTGCAGCAACTGCTACTACTACTGCTGCAACTGCTACTACTGCTGCTTCTCATACTACTCTTACTACTAGTACTACTACTAATACTAATACTACTACTAGCACTTCTACTACTACTGCTGCTGCTGCTACTACTACTACTAGTACTACTTTGGCTACTACTATTCAACATCTAGTACTACTACTACTTTTGCTATTGCTACTGCTACTATTTTCTAATACTACTTCCACTCCTACTGCTACTGATGCTACTGCGGTTACTACTACTACTACTAATAGTACTGCTACTACAACTACAATAACCACTACAATTGCTACCACTGCTACTACTACAACTTATACTACAACTACCACCACTACTATTGCTATTTCTACCACTACTACGCCTACTATTACTACCACTACTTCTATAGCTAATATTACTACAACTACTACTACTACCACCACTACTACCACTTATACTACAACTACAACATATCCAACTACTACTACTAGTACTAATGCTTATACTACTTCGCTGAATACTACTGCTACTGCTACTTTCACTACTACGGTAGCTGTTACTACCACTACTGCCACTACTACAACTATGATTACTACTACTACTGTTGCAGCTACTAGCTACTACTTTTCCTCCTACTACTACTGCTACTACTCCTACTAATACAGCTACAAACACTATTGCTACCACGACAACTACTGTTGCTGCTGCTGCTATCACTACTACTAATGCTTATGCTACTACTCTACTTCTATTACTACTACTACTATTGTTGCTACTAATACTACTACTAGAGCTACTACGACTACATCTATTACAATTGCTACTAATGCTACTACTTCTACAAATACCAATACTACAACTGCTTCCACTGCTACTACTACTACTACTACTATTGCTACTACGACTACCACTACTACAAATACTACTACTCCAAGTACTACTTCTGCAACTACTAGTACTACTTCTACTAATGATGCTGCTGCTACTACTGCAGCTTCTACTACTACTACTACTGCTACTATTACGACAACTATGACTACTACTACAACAACAACAACTAGTACCACTACTGCTGCTTCTCCTACTGCCACTACAACTAGTACCACTACTAGTATTACTACTAGTACTACTGCTGCTACTACTTATACTACTACTTATACTACATCTGCTACTACTGCTACAACCACTACTATTACTATTACTACTACTACTATTACTACTACCGCTAAAACTAATACTATTCTTGCTACGGCTACTACTGCTACTACAACTACTCCTACTACTACTACAACTTCTACTAACACTACAACTACAACGACAACTACTACTACCACTACAACTAGTACAACAACAATTACTACTAACACTACTCCTACTACTCCTAATAATGCTACTACTACTACTATTCCTTCTACTACTACAACTATTGCTACTACTACTACACCTACTACTACAACTACTATAATAACTGCTACTACTACTACTACTCCCACTAATACTACTACTCTACTACTATTTATACTACTTCTACAACTACTACAACAATAACTACTACTTCTACAACAACTGCTACCACTGCTATTGCTACTCTGGTACCACTGCTACTACTTATACTAATACTATTAGTACTACTGCTACTACTTATACTAATACTATTAGTACAACTACTACTACTAATGATTCTGCTACTAGTTCTCCTCCTATTGCAGCTGCTACTTTTACTATTGCTACCACTTCGACCGCTACTACTACTGCTACTACTACTACTACCACTAGTACTATAGCTACTACTGCTACTGCTACTACTAATACTACTTCTCCGACTATTACTACTTAGGCTACTACTGCTGCTACTATTACTACTGCTACAACTTCTAATTTTACCGCTATTACTACTACTACTAACACAGCTACTACTTTTACTACATCTACAGCAACTACTACTACTACTTCTGCTTGTAGTACCTTTACTACCGCGACTACTGCTAATACTACAGCTACTGCTACTTTTACTACTATTTTTACTACTTTTACAAGCACTACTACTACTACTCTACTACTAGTACTCTTGCTACAATCGCTACAACTGCTACTGCTATTACTACTACTATTTCTACTATGACTACTACGACTTCTACTGATCGTTCAGCTACTACTACAGCTACTCGTATTACTACTAGTAAAACTACAACAAGTTCTCCAACTGCTACTTCTACTACTACTACTATTACTAATACTACTACTGGTAATCCTACTACTACTAATGCGACTATTACTGCTACTGCAACTACAACAACAACTACTACTGCTATTATTGATACTGCTACGACTAGCACTACAACGGCTACTATTACAACTAGTGCCACTACTGTTGCAGCTATGGCTACAACTACTGCTTCTCCAACTACTACTACAACTACTACCACTACAACCACTACTACTACTACTACCACCACCACTACTACTACTGCTACTACTACTACTACTACTGCCGCTGCTACTACTACTACAACTAACATTAATAATGCTAATACGACCGCTTCCACTGTTGCTGCCACTGTTGATGCGGCTACTACAGCTACTGCTGCTGCTACTCCTACTACCACTACTTCTGCAACTACTACTACTACCACATCTACTGCAACAACTAGCACTACCACAATAACAACAACAACTACTACTACTACCAATTCTGCTACTGCTACAACTAATACTACTATTACTACTACTACAACTTCTGCTACTGCTACAACTACTATTGCGGCTACGGCTACTACTACTACTACCAATACTACTGTTGCCATTGCCACTACTACTACTGTAGCTACGGTCACTACTACTACTACTACTACTAAAGCTACGTCTGCTAATACAGCTGCTACTACTACGACAACAATAACAACAACTACTACTATGACAACAATAACAACAACAACTACTACTACTAATACTACAACAACTACTACTACTTCTGCTACTATTGTTACTACTGCTACGGCTACTACTACTACTACTACTACTACTACTACTACTACTACTACTACTACTACTACTACTACTATGACTACTACTACTACTGCTACTACTACTACTCCCACTACGACTGCAGCTACTACTACTAATGCTAATATTATTACCACTAATACTATGGCTACTACTACTACTACTACTAATACTACTCCTACTACTGCTACTACTGCTGCTGTTACTACTGCTGCTGCTGCTGCTAGTGGTACATCAACTACTATTTCTACTATGGCTACTACTACTGCCGCAACTATTTCTTCTACGACAACTACCACAACTACTGCTACTACTCCTACTACTCCTACTACTAATGTTGCTGCTACCACTACTACTACTATTACTTGTCCTAGCCCTACTACTACAACTACTACTTCTGAACGTGCTACTACTACTGCAACTACGATAATAATAACTACTACCACAAGTACTACTGCCTCTACTGCTGCCACTACCACCACTACTTCTATTACTTATCATAGCACTACTACTGTAGCTACTACTCCTGAAACTGCTACTATTATGACGACAACAACAACAACTACTACTACCACTACTACTACCACTACTTCAACAACTACTGCTACTAATACTACTCCTACTACTACTACTCCAACACGAACTCTTACAGCAACTACTACTACAGCTACAACTACTACTGCTGCTGCTGCTACTACTACTACTACTCGAACTACCATTACTAATACTACTACAAGTACTACTACTACTATTACAAGTACTATTCCTACACCTGCTACAACTACTACTACTATTACTACTACTACTACTACTACAGCTGCTACAACTACTACTTGTACTAGTACACCAATAATACTACCACTACTACTATTTCTACTACTACAACAACTGCTACCATTCTTACTCCAACTCTTAGTGCTACTACTACTCCTACTACTGCTACTACTACAACTACTGGAACTACAACAACAACTACTACAACAACAACTACTACTACAAATACTACTCCTACTCCCACAACCACTACTACTGCTCCAACTCGTACTGCTACTTCTACACCTACTACTACTACTACTACTAATACTACTATTACCACTACTACCATGACCACTACAACTACTACTACTGCTACTACTACTACAACTATTACTACTGCTGCTGTTACTGCTGCTACTACTACTACTACTACTACTACTACTATCACAACTACTACTCCTACTACTACTACTACTCATACTACTATTACTACTACTATTAGAACTACAACTACCACCACTACTACTACTATGAATACGACTAATACTATTCCTACTACTGATATTACTACTACTCCTACTACAACTCCTGCTACTACAACTACCACTGCTCCTATTACTAATACTAATACTACTACTACTACTATTACTAATACTACTACAACGATTGTTGCAACTGCTGCTACTACAACTCCTACTCCTACCACTACTCCTACTACTATTACTACTACTACCACCAATACGACTACAACTGCTACTACTACAGCAACAACTACTGCAACTACTATTACTACTACTACTACTACTACTACTACTACTACAGCTACTAGTGCTGCTGCAGCTACTAGTACTATTGCTATTGTTGCTACAACTACTGCTGCTGCTACTGCTACTCCTAGTACAACAACTACTACAACTATTGCAACTATTATTGTGACTACTGCTACAACTATTACTAGTTGTACTACTATTACTACTACTACTGCTACCACTACTACTACTGCTACTGCTCCTACTGCTATGACTATTATTATAAATAATAGTATTACTACTACCACTACAATGACTACTACGACTACAGCTACTACTACTGCTACAACTACGATTCAAGTACTACTACTACTGCAACTCCTATTACTATTACTACTACAACTACTACTGCTATGAATGCTACGGCTACAACCACTGCTATTACTACTACTATTGCAACTATGACTACTGCTAGAACTGCTACTACTACTATTACTACCACTGCCCCTACAGCTTCTACTTCTACTACTACTACTACTGCTACTAAAATAACTACAACTACTGCTATTATGACTAATACTACTACAACAACTTCTACTCTACTACCACTACTACTACTACTCCCGCTACTACTACTACTACTACTCCCGCTAGTACTACTACTATTGCTACTACTACTTCTACTATTGCTTCACCAACTACTACTACTACTTCTAGTACTACTACATCTATCACTTCTACTACTGCTACTGCTTCTACTACAACTTCTACAATTGCTACTACTATTGCTACTACTACTACAACTCGTACTACTACAAGAACTACTACTACTGCTCTAATGGTACTAGCACTACATCTACTAGTACAACCTCTACTATGAATACTTCTACTACTACTACAACTACTGCTATTACTAACACTGCTACTACTACTACTGCTACTTGTTCTACTGCTACTACTGCTATTGCTGCTACTACTACTACAACAACTACTACTACTGTTGATGCTGCTCCTGCCGCTGCTACTACTAATACTACTATTGCTATTACTTCAACAACTACTACTACGACTACTTCCACTACTACTAAACCTCCAATGCTATAACTACTACTACTACTCCTCCTCCTTCTACAGCTGCTGCTTCACTACTACTACTACTACTGCTACTACTTCTGCTGTTATTGCTATCACTATAACTACTAATACTGCTACAAGTACTATGACTCTAACTACTAATAGTACTACTGCTACTACTGCAGCTTCGAGTACTGCTATTGCTACTACTACTACTGCTACTGCTGCTCTTCCTACTACTACTACTGATTTTGCTGCTGCTGCTCCTACTACTACTACTTTTACAACTGCGTCTACTACTACTAATACTACTGCTACTACTACTACTGTCGCTGCTGCTATTGCTACTACTACTGCTAATGCTACTTCTGCTACTACAATTACTATTACTAATAAACCTGCAACTACTGCTATTGTTACGACAACTACCGCTACTACTGCGACTCCTACTACTACTATCGCAACTACTACTAGTACCACTACTATTGCTACTACTAGTACTAAAGCCACTATTGCTACTACTGCTGCTGCTATTGCTACTACTATTCCTACAACCAATGCAACTACTACGGTTACTACTACTACTATTGCTACTGTTATTGTTTTTACTATTAGTACTACATTTACAACTACTTCTCCTCTCCTAATATTGCTGCTAATACTAAGGCTGCTACAACTACTGCTTCTGCTTATGCTAGTACTACTATTTGTACTTCTGCTTCTACTTTTGCTACTACCACTACAACTACTAGTGCTACTGCCACTACTACAGTTATTGCTACTGCTACTACCACTATTACTACTACTACTGCTACTTCTTCTATTGCTACTACTATTTCTAATACTACTGCTACTACTGCTACTACTACTAGTCCAACTACAGCTACTCCTGCTACTACTATTATAACAACCATTACTACTGCTAATAATACTGCTACAACTAATGCTACTACTACTACTTTTACTACTAGTAGTAGTAGTACTACTACTACAATGACTACAAATACTACTACTGCTACTGTTGCCACCACCACTATTACTATAACTACTACTCTTGCCGCTCATACTACTACTACACCTACAAGTACTACTACTACAATGACAACTCCTATAGCCACTCCTATGCCAACTCCTACTCCTATCACTCCTTCGACAAATACAACTGCTACTACTCCTACTACTACTACTACTATTTCTACTACTGCTACAACAACTACTGCTACTATTGGTACTATTACTACTGCAACTACTATTACCAATACTACTCTGATTTCTACTACTACTATTACTAGTAATACTACTACTACTACTACTACTACTATACTACTACTACTACTACTACTACTACTACTACTACTGTTGCAGCTGCTACTACAGCTACTACTTCTATTACTAGTACAACTCCCACTACTCCTACTCCAACTCCAACTACTACTACTACTCCTTCTACAGCTACTACTACCACTACTCCAATTACAATTACTCCCGCTCCTACGTTTACTACTACTACCAATACTACTACAACTGATACTACTACTACTACAACTACTACTACTAATACTAATTCTACTTCAACAAGCACAATAACTACTACTACTCCACCTACTCCTGCTCCTACCACTACTAGTACTACTCTCAGTCCTACTACTACTACAACTACTAGTACTACTACCGCTACTCCAATTAATATTACTACTACAACTTCTACTACTCCAACTCTAACTCCAACAGCTACTACTACTCCCACTACTACTACTACTGCTGCCACTACTCCAATTGCTATTACTTCCACTCGTACCCATACTACTACTAATAATAATACTTTTACTTCAACAATAACAACAACAACTACTACTACAGCTATTCCTGCTCCTGCCACTACTACTACTACTACTACTACTACTAATCCTAATACTGCTACAATTGCTACTCCTACTCATATTACTACTACTACTCCTACTCCAACTCCAACATCTACTTCTACAACTATGACTACTACTACTACTATTACTATAATACTACTATTACTATTACTACTACTGCAATTATAACTACTACTGCTACTACTGCTGCTGCTGCTACTACTATTACTACTACTTCTACAACTACTACTCCTACTACTACAACAACTACCGCTTCCATTATAACTACTACTACTACTACTACTACTACTACTACTACTACTACTACTACTACTACTACTACTAGTACTACTGCTGCTGCTGCTGCTGCTACAACTACTACTACTACAACGACAACAACTACTACTGTTGCTACTACAACTGCTACAACTACAATTGCTACTTCCACTGCTACTACTACCTTTGTTACTACTACTACTTCTACTACTACACCCCATACTACTATTACTACAACTACCACTACTACTTCAACTACTGCTACCACTACTACTCCTACAACAACTACAACTATTACTACTACTGCTTCTACTACTTCTACTACTCCTACTACTACTACTACTACTGCTGCTGCTTCTACTACTTCTACTACTCCTCCTACTACTACTACTACTTCAACTCTTACTGCTACGACTACTACTCCTACTACTACTACCACTACTATGAATACTACCACTACTAGCACTTCTAGTACTACTACTACTATTACTATTACTACTACTACTAATACTATGACAACTACTTCTACTATAACTACTACCACTGTTACTACAACTATTGCTACTAGTTCTACTCCTACTCCAAAAACTACTCCTACAACTACTTATGCTACTAGTATTACTACTGCTTCAAGTACTACTACTACTACTGCTTCTGCTACTACTACTACTATGACTACTACTACTTCTGCTGCGACTACAACTACTACTACTACGTCTACTGCTATTGCTATCGCTAGTAATACAACTTTGACTTCTAACACTGCTACTACTCCAACTACTACTACTACTACGACTACTAATGCTGCTTCTACAACTACTACTACTACTACTACCACTATTACTACTGCTACATTTGCTGCTACTACTACTACTGTTATTACTTTTGCTACTACTGCTACTACTTCTACTACTCCTACTACTACTGGTATTATTACTCCTACTCCTACTACTGCTACTCCAACTGATACTGCTGCTACTACTACTACTACTACTACTACTACTACTACTACATCTATTACTTCCACCAATATTACTACTACTATTACTACTAACACTACTACTTGCACTACTACTACAACTCCTCCTACAACTTCTACAACAACCACTACTGCTACTACTATAGTTGCTACTACTACTACTAGAACAACAACAACAACACTACTATACTACTACATAACAAACAACAATACTATAGCAACTACTACTATTGCTACTACTGCTACTACTTCTGTTGCTACAAATACTACAACTACTACTACTATATCTATTACTACTAATACTACTATTAATACTAATATAACTACTACTATTGTAGCAACTACTACTACTACTACGATTGCTACTACTGCTATTATTACTGCTACTACTATTACAATTGCAAATACCACTACTGCTACTACCACTATTGCAACTACTTCTATTGCTACTAATACTACTACTGCACCGCTACTGCTACTCCTACTACTCCAACTACTCCTCCTCCTCCTCCTCCTCCTACTACTACTACTCCTACCACTCCTACTACTACTGCAACTACTACTACCCATACTCCTACACCAACTACTATTATAATAACTACTTTTTCTACTAATAGTACTACTGCTAATACTACTTGTACTGCCACTACCACTACAGCTACTACAACTTCTACTACTGCTACTACTACTACTGCTATTACTACAGCAGCTACTACTAGTACTGGTATGACTATTACTGCAATAGTAACTCCTGCTATTGCTGATGCTGCGACTGCAACTCCTACTATTACTGCTGCTGCTAAAAATACTACTACTACTTCTTCTACAAATCCTCATCCTAGAACTTCTAAACTATCACTGCTACTACTGCTAATATTGCTACTACTACTACAAGTAGTACAATAACTACTACTTCTATTACTACCACTACTACTAGTACTTCTACTATTGCTGCTACTGCAATTACTTCTACTACTACGACTATTGCTACTGCAACAACTACTACTATTACACCTATTACTACTAATACCACTACTACTACTACCACTACTATTAATATTGATACTACTATTGCTACAAGTACTTCTACTAAAATTACTACTACTACTACTACTAATAATATTACCACTACTTTTACTACCACTACTATTACATCAGTTATTACAACTGCTATTGCTCCTACTACTACTGCTACTACCACTACTATTACTACTATTGCTACTACTACTACTCCTCCTGCTACTACCACTAGTTCTACTATTACTGCTACTAAAGCTACTACTTCTATTTCTACTTCTGCTACTCCTTCTACTACTACTACTTCTACAACTCGGACTGCCACTCCTGCTCCAACTTCTACTCCTACCACTGCTCCGACAACTACAACTACTACAACAACTACTACTCCTACTACTACTTCTACTACTTCTACTACTACTACTTCAACTACTATTACTACTATTACTACTATTACCACTACTACTCCTATTGCTACTACTACTACACTACTACTATTGCAACTACTACTACTACAACTACTACTATTGCATCCACTACAACTACTACTACTTCTATTACGAATACAACTTATGCTATTGCTGCTATTATTATCACTGCGATAATTACTATTACTCCAACTCCTACTCTTACTACTACTACTAATACTAATACTACTAATACTACTAACACTACTAATACTACTTCGAATATTATAACTCATACTACTACTAATGCTACTAATACTACTACTACTACAACTAATACTACTACTACTATTACTACTACTACAAATATTGTTTCTTCTTCTACAACAACAACTACTACTACTACTACTCCTACTCCTCCTCCTACCACTACTACAATTACTGCTCCTATTAATGCTTCTATGACCCCTACTCCTACTCCAACTCCTACTCATACTATTGCTATTACTGCTATTACTACTACTACTAATACTACTACTACTCCTCCAGCTACCACCACCACCACTACTACTACTAGAACTAATACTGCTACAACTAGAACTCCGACTACTACTACTGCTGTTGCTGCTACTACTACAACTACTATTAGTAGTAGTAGGAGTACTACTACTATTACTACGATTTCTATAACTACTACTCCTACTACTACAACTACTACTACTGCCTTAGTACAACAACGACTACTACAACAATAACTACTACTACTACTACTACAACAACAACAACAACTACTACTACTACTAAAAATACAACAACTACTACTAGTGCTACAACTACTACCTCTACTACCGCCACTATTGTTACTACTACTACTACTTCTTCTTCTGTTGCGACTACTACCACTACTACTACTATACCTATTACTACTAATTATACTACTACTACTCCTACTACTATACCTATTACTACTAACACTACGACTACTACTATTACTACTACAAATATTACTACTACTATTGCTACCACTACTTCGATGCCTATTACTACTACAACTACTACTTCTAGTACTCCCATTACTACTGCTGCTACAACTATTATTGCAACTACCACAACTACTATTGTTACTACTACTATAGCTACTACTTCTATTGCTACTTCTACTGCCCTTCTTCTACTAGTCATACTACTCCTACACAAACTCCTATTACAACAACTACTATTACTACTAATACTAAGACTACTACTACTTGTGCTACCATAATTATAGCTACTACTACAACAACTTCTACTACTATGAGAATTATAACTGCAACTGCTACTACTACTAGTAATAGTACTACTACTACTACTCCAACAACTACTGCTAATGCTGACACTGTGGGTGCAACTCCTCCTCCTCCTCCTACTACTACTATTTATATTACTGCTACAACAACTACTAATACGATTCCTCTCCGACAACTCCTACAACTACCACTACTACTGCTGCTACTATGACTACTACTACAACTACTACTATTACTTCTACTACTCCTACTACCACTACTACTGCAAATACTACTACTACACCTATCACTACTAATACTACTACTATTACTACTACTACTACAACTAATATTACCACTACTATTGCTACAAATACTGCTACTACTACTATTACTACTACTACGACTACTACTACAATTACTATTCATACTTTTCCGATTACTACTGTTATTACTACTACCATTGCTACGACTAGTACTGCTACTATCACTACTGATACTACTACTACTCGTGCTACTACTTCTAGTTCTACTATTACTGCTACTACATCTACTACTTCTATATCTACTCTTACTACACCTACAACAACAACTACTACTCCTACTACTACTGCTTCTACTATTGCCACTGCTCCTACTGCTACCCCTACTCCTACACCAACTCCTTTTACAACTACTACTACTAGTACTACAACTATTACTAATACTACTACTTGTACTGCAACTACGACCACTTCTAGAACAACTACTTCTAATACTACTTCAACATTTTCTACTGCTACGTGTACTACTATTTCTCCTACACCAACTCCTATAAGAACTATCACTGCTTGTACTACTACTACTACTACAACTAATGCTTGTATTGCTACTACTATAGCTACTAGTACAACTACTTCTAATGCTTCTACTACTTTTACTTCTGCTACTAGTACTACTACAAATACTACTTCTACTGCTACTACTACTACTTCTACTACAACTACTACGGTTCTTGTTGCTGCGGCTGCAAATCCTACTACTACTACTACTACTCAGACTTCTATTACTACTACAACAACTGCTACTACCACTACTGCAATTAATACTAATACAACAACAACTACTACTATAATGACTACAAATACTGCTGCTGCTACTGCTGCTGCTTCTACTACTACTACTATTACACCTGCTACTACTACTACAATGACAATCGCAACTATGACTAGTACTATTACTACTACAACAACTGCTACTACTACTACTACTACAATCACTATTACAACAACTACTGCTGCTACTACTACACAACTACTGCAACTACTTCTCCCACTACAACTACTACTACTGCACCTACTACTATTACAACTACTATTACTACTACTACTACTACTACTACTACTACTACTACTACTACTACTACTACTACTACAAGTAGTTCTACTACTACTAATAATACTACTACTACTACTCCTATGACAACTAGGACTACTACTACCAAACCTTCTACTACTGTTGCTGCTACTCTTACTGTTACTATTACTACTAATACTACAACTTCTACTACTATTACCACTACTACTAGTATTACTACTACAACTACTACTACAACAACTACTCCTACTATTACTACTACAAATACTACAACTATTGCTACTAATACTACTGCTACTGCTACTACTACTATGGTCGCTACTACTAGTACTCCTACTGCTCCTATTACTACAAATACTACTACTACTACTACCACTACTACTACTATTACTGCTACTATTTCTACTACTGCTTCCACTACTAATACTACTACTACTGCTACTGCTATTACTACTATTCCTGCTTTTGCGATTACTCCTGTGACTACTACTACTGCAACTACCACTACTGTTACTGCTACTATTTTTTTTACTTCTATTGTAATTATTACTGCATTCGCTACTATTTCTATTGCTACTCCTACTACTCCTACTAGTACTTTAACTACTACTCCTACTACTACTATCACTAATACTACTGCTTCTACTACTGCCCCTACTCCTACACCAACTCTTATAATTACTAAAACTGCTAGTACTACTACCACTACTGCTACTATTTGCATTACAACTACTACAACTACTATTACAACTACTTCTACGACTACTACTACTACTAGAATTGCAACACAGTTGCTGCTATTGCAACTATTGCTATTACTACTACTACTACAACAACTTTGGCTAATGGTACTATTACAGCTGCAACTCCTAGTACTACTAATACCACTACTACTACGACTACTAAAGCTACTATGACTACTACTACTACAACAACTACTACTACTACAATTGTTGGTGTTGCTACTACTGCTATTGCTACAATTACTACTGCTAATTCTACTACCCCTACTTGTAATACTAATAATAGTACTGTTGCTACTGCTACTATGACTACTACTCCTATGACTACTACTCCTATAACTAAATCTCAAACTGCAACTATTGGTACTACTTTCACTAGTGCTGTTACTATGATTGCTGCTACCATTGCTACTGTTGTTTCAACTTCTACTACTACAACTACTGCTACTACTACTATTACTACTACTAACGAAGGGAACTACTAATTACTGACTACTACTGCAACTACTACTCCATTTACTGTACGACTATTACTACGACTGCGAGCTACTACTATCTTCTATTGCTACTACTCGATAGCCACATACTCTAAGACTACTACGGGGGAAAAGGAGTACTACTACTTACTCATATTGCGACCACTGCTAACATACTACAAAATGACTATACTGACTCTCGGCTGCCTCTACGCTTAATTACCCAACTTACTATTAAGACACTCTTAATTGCTAAGTTGCTTACTCTACGACTAGCGTCTACTGACTGCTACGCGGGCGACTACTTCTACTACTACTTCTACTACTACACTAACGATACTACCGGACTAAACTACTACTACTAATACCATCACCCACCGACGAACACCACCACCACCCCACCCGCACCACCCACTACTAACTAACCACCACTACCACCTCCAACCACGCAACCACCACCACAACCCACACCACTAACTAGCTACTTACCCTACTACTAACGACTACTCCTACACTATTACTACTACTTTACTACGAATCTACTACTACTTCTAACAAGTACTTCTAGTACAATTGAACCCTCTAGTACTTTTACTGCTGCTGCCACTACTAACTAACTAACTATACTACTTCTATGATAACGAGAACACTACTCTTACGCCTCGCTTACTGAAAACCGCTACACTGCTCCTACTTCCTTACTGTCTACTTCTAACTCGAACGTGCTTAGACTCTTTCTATGATAATTAATACGAATACGACAACTTATACTAACTATTACTTGCATACACAAGTACGACTACGAAAACACAACTACTCCCTAATGTTACTAACTCCTACTACTACTACTACAATACTAGTAGTACTCTACATTGCTACTACATAGCACTACAACAACTACGGCTACTGTTGCTACACTTGTACTACGACTACTACTACTACCACCACCACTACTACTACTACTACTACAACTACTATAGCTCCTACTACTATTACTACTACTATTACTACTTCTACTACTACTATTACAAGTACTTCTACTACTACAACTTCTAGTACTTCTATTACTACCACTACTACTACTACTACTCCTACAGCAACTAGAACCACTATTCCTACTCCTTCTACTACTACTGCTCCACCTACTACTACTTCTACTCTTACTATTACTATTACAACTAATACTACAACTTCTACTACTATTACTACTATTTCTACTACTACTACTGCTACAACTACAACCACTACTATTGCTACTACTTCTACTATTACTACATCTATTACTACAAATACAACTACTACTACTATTACTACTACTATTGCTACTACTACTACTATTACTACAACATCTGCTACTCCTGCTATTGTGATTACTATTGTGACTACTACTACTACTGCTACTATTTCTATTGCTATTATAACTACTAGTGCTACTATTTCTATTGCTACTCCTACTACTCCTACAACTACCACTACTAATCATCCTAATACTACGATCACTACTACTACTACTTCAACTACTGCCCCTACTCCTCCACCTACTCCTATCACTACTACAATAACAACTACTACTACCACTACTACTGCTATTTCTATTACTACTACTATAACAACTATTACAACTACTTCTACTACTGCTACTACTACGAAAATTGCTACTACTACAACTATTACTATAACTATTGCTACTACTGCTACTACTACAACAACTTCTGCTACAGCTGCTGTACAGCTGCAACTCCAAGTGCTACTTCTACTACTATTACTATTACTAAAAATACTACTGTTGCTGCTGCTGCTACTCCTCCTCCCCCTACTACTATTGCTACTAGTACTACTACAACCAGTACTACTGCTACTTCTACTCATACTCCAACTCCTACTCCAAAAACTACACCTTCTATTCCTTCTACTGCTAGAATTAATACTACCCTTATTACTGCTACTACTACTACTACTACCACCACCACTATTACTACTACTACTACTACTACTACTTCTACTACTACAACCACTTCTTCTACTACCCTTACTGCTACTGCTACTACTACTACTGCTCCTCCTACTGCTACTACTTCTGCTACTACTTCTACTGCTACTACCTCTTTTACTACTACTACTCCTACTACTACTATAATTAATACTACTACTGAAACTACTACTACAACACCTATGATAAGTACTATTACTATGAGTATAACTACTATAGCTGTTACTGCTCTTACTACTATTATTGCAACTACTACACTGCTACTACTACTATAACTATTATAATAATAACTACAACTACTACAGCTACTACAACATCTACTTCCTCTGCAACAACTACTACAATTACTATTGCTGCTACTGCTACAACAACTACTGCTACTACTACTATCGCTGCAACTACTATGACTACAACAACAACTAATACTACTACAACTACGATAACTCCGAGTACTATTATTACTACAACTACTTCTACTACGGCGGCCACTACTATAATCACTAATGTTGTTGCTGCTACTACTACTACAACTACTGCTTCTACTACTACTGCTACTGCTACTACTGCTGCTACTGCTGCTGCTACTACTACTACTACTACTACTACTACTACTACTACTACTACTGCTGCTGCTGCTGCTGCTACTACTACTACTACTACTACTAGTAGTACTATTACTACTACTACTAGTACTAGTACTATCCCTGCTGCTGCTACTACTACTCCTACTGCTATTGTGACTACTAGTGCTACTGCTACTAGTACTACAACTACTGGCACTACTACTATAGCTACTTGTACTACTACTACTATAAATTCTACTGCTACTACTAATATTGGTACAACTCTAACAATTACTACTACTCCTCCGACTAGTACTGCGACTACTACTGTTCCAAATACTCCTACTACTACTGCTGCTGCTATGGCTACTGCTCCTACTTCTACTACTACTACTACTACTACTACTATTGCTACTACTACTACTACTGCTAGCACTGGTGCTACTATTACTAATACTACTACTACTACTACTAATACTACCACAACAACTACTGTAGCTACTGCTGCTATTGCTTCTGCTACTACTACTGCTACAGCTACAATGACTGCTACTTTTACTACAACTGCTTCTGCAACAACTTTTGCTACTACTTGTGCCACTCTTGCTACAACTATTGCTATTAATCATACAACTAGTTCTGTCATCACTTGTGCAACTACTACAACCACTACTGCTTCTCCTACTACTACTACTACCACTACTCCAACTACTACTCCTACTCCTACTACAACTACTATTACTACTAATACTACTGCTAGTACAACTACTAGTACTACAATAATAACAAGTTCTACTACTACTTTTGCTACAACTACACTAGCTGCTGGTACTGTTACTACTGCTACAATTATCAATGCCACTACTCTTGCTACTATAACTACTACTACTATTGCTATTACTTCTAGTACTAATTCTACTACTAGTAGTAGTAGTAGTACTACTACTACTGCTAATACTGCTACTGCTACTGCTGCTGCTACTACTACTACTACTACTAGAGCTATTGCTACTACTACTACTACTATAATAACTACTACTATAGCTTCTAATACTTCTACTACTACAACAACTACTACTACTATAGCTATTGCTACTACTACTCTAACTACAACTATCGCTACTACTACTTCTGCTACTACTACTACCAGGACTACTGCTACTACTACTACTACTGCAACTAACGCCACCACTACTACTAATAATGCTATTGCTACTACTAATATTATTTTGACTACTGCTACTATAACTGATCTAGTAGTAGTAGCAGTTGATATTGTTATGGTATTTGGAGTATTAGGAGTAGTAATAGTAGTAGTAGTAGAAGTAGTAGTAGTAGTTATTGTTGTTGTAGTTGGAGTGTTAGCAAAAGTAGTTGTAGTAGTAGTGGTGGTGGTGGTGGTGGTAGTAGTAGTAGTAGTATGATTAGTCATAGTAGTAGTAGTAATAGTAGTAGTAGTAGTAGTAGTAGTAGTAGTAGTAGATATAATAGTAGTAGTAGTAGTAGCTAAAGTAGTAGTAGCAGATATAGTAGTCATAGCAATCATAGTAGTAATAGAAGTAGTAATTGTAGTAGTTGTAGTTGCAGTAGCAATAATAGCAACACTAGTAGCCGTAGTCATAGTAGTAGTACTAGTAGTGGTAGTGGGGGTGGTAGTAGTTGGAGTAGCTATAGCAGTAGTAGCAGTAGTAGTAGTGGTAATAGTGGAAGTAATACTAGTAGTAGTTGTCGCAAAAGTTGTAGTATATTGGTAGGAACAAAAGTAGTAGGAGCTATAGTAGTAGTAGTAGTTGTTGGAGCAGTATTGCTCACAGTAGTAGTATGAGTACCAATTGCAATAGCAGTTGAAGAAGTAGTAGTGGTAGATGTAGTAGCAGGAGTATGATTAGTAAAAATAATAGTAGTAACAGTAGTAGTAGGATTTGCAGTAGTACTAGTAGCAGTAGTTGTAGTAGAAGCAATAGTTTAGTAGTAGGAGCATTTGTTAGCGTAGGAACGATAGTAGCAACAGTAGTAGTAGTTGATGTAGTAATAGTTATAGTAGTAGTACCAATAGCAGTAGTTGTAGCAATAGTCATAGTTATAGGAAAAGTAGCAGTAGTAGTAGCAGTAGTGGCAATAGTATTAGAAGAAGTAGTGGTAGAAATAGTAGTAGAACTAGAAGTAGTAGGAGTAGTAGGAGTAGTAGTAGTAATAGTTGTAGTAGTTGTTGTTATTGTAGAAGTAGTTGTTGCTATTGTTATTGTTGTTATTAGTGTAGTAGTATAGTAGTAGCAGTAGTAGCAGTAATAGTAGTAGCCGCAATAGCATTTGTAGTAGTAGTTTTTGTAGTTGTAGTAGCAATAGTAGCAATAGTAGCCATAGTAGCAATAGTAGTCGTTGTAGCAGTAGTTATAGCAGTAGTAGTAGTTTTAGTAGTTGGGGTAGTAGAAGTAGTAGTTGTAGTAGTCACAGTAGTAGCTGTAGTCCCAGTAGTGGTAGCAGCAGTAGTTATAGTAGTAGAATATGTAGCAGTGGCAATAGCAGTAGTAGTAATTATTGTAGGAGCAGTAGTATCAGGTGTAGGGGAAGAAGTAGTATAAGTAGTAGCAGCTGTAGTTGTTGTAGTAGTATTTGTAGTAGCCATAGTAGCAGAAGTTGAAGTGGTTATAGTGGTAGCACTAGTTGCTGTAGTAGCAGCAGTAGCAACAGAAGTAGTAGTAGTAGCAGTTTTAGTAGTAGTTATTGTAGAAGAAGTAGTAGTAGTAGGAGAAGTAGTAGTAGTAGTAGAAAAAGTAGTAATACTAGTAGTAGCAGTAGTAGTCGCAGTATTGTTAGCAATAGTAGTAGTAGTCTGGGAGGTAGTAGTAGTAGTAGTGGTGGTGGTGGTGGTGTTAGCAGTAGTAGTCATAGCAGCCATAGTATTTGTAGTAGTAGCAGTATAAGTGGTAGTAGTAGTAACAACAATAGTAGTAGCCGCAGTACTAGTAGTAGTAATAGTCATGGTAGTAGCATTAGAAGTAGTAGTAGTAGATGTAGGAGCAGTAGGAGCGTTTATAGCACTTGCAGTAGTAGGAGATGTAGTAGTAGTAGTACTAGCTGTCATAGTTGTTGTTGGAGTAGCTATAGTAGCAGCAGTAGTAGGAGAATCAGTAGTAGTAGTAGTGGTTATAGTAGTACTAGTTGAGGATAGTAGTAATAATCGCATGAGCAATAGTAATAGTAGTAATAGTAGTAGCAATAGGAGTAGTAGTTGTAGTAGTATTGGTGGTAGTAGTAGTAGTAGTAGTAGTAGTAGTGGTAGTAGAAGTAGTAGTAGTAGTGGTAGTGGTAGTGGTAGTAGTAGTGGTAGTAGTAGTGGTAGTAGTAGTGGTAGTACTAGTGGTAATAGCGGTGGTAGTTGCAGTAGTAGTAGTAGTAGTAGTGGTAGTAGTAGTGGTAGTAGTAGCAGTCGTAGTAGTAACAATAGCAACAGTAGCAGTAGTAGTAGGGGAAGTAGTAGTAGCGAAAGTCGTTGTAGTAGTTGTAGTAGTAGTAGTAGTAGTTGTTGTTGTTGTTATTGTTGTAGTAAAAATAGTAATAGTTGTAGTAGTCGTAGCATTCGTACAAGTTGTAGAAGTAGTAGAAATAGTAGTAGCAGTAGTAGTAACAACAACCGTAGTAACCACTATACAAGTAGTAATAGTTGTAGTAGTCCCATTAGTAGTAGTAGTAGGAGTAGTTATAGCACTTGTAGTAGTTAGAGTTGTTATAGTAGTAGTAGTAATAGTAAGAGCAGTAATAGTTGTAGTAGGAGTTGCAGTAGTGGTAGTAGTAGTAGGAGTATTAGTAGTAACAGTAGTGGTAGGAGTATAAGAAGTAGTAGCTGTGGTTGTAGTAGTAGTAGAAGGAGGAGGAGTAGTAGTAGTGGAGCAATAGTAGTAGTAGTGGGAGGAGGAGTAGCAGTTGTAGTAGTAGTTGGAGCAATATTAGTAGTAGTAGTAGTAGTCATAGTAGTAACGATTGCAGCAGTAGCAATAGTAGTAGGACCAGTAGCAGAAGTAGTAGAAGTAGCAGCAGTAGTAGGAGGAGTTATTAGTAAAAATAATAATAGTATTAGTAGTAGGAGTAGTAGTAGTGGTATTAGTAATAGAAGTAGCAGTAGCAGTAGTAGTAGGATTAGTAGGAGCAATAGTAGTAGTAATAGCAGTAGGAGGAGTATTAATAGCAGTAGGCGCAACAGTAGTAGATTAAGTAGTTGTAGGAATAGTAGTGGTAGTCGTAGTAGTAGTTGGAGTAGTAGTAGTAGTAACCGTAGTAGTAGTAGTAGTACAGTAGTCGAAGAAGTAGGAGAAATACCATTAATAGTAGCAGTAACAGCAATGGTAGCTGTATTAGTCGAAGTAGTAGTAGTTGTAGTAAAAGTAGTAGTAGCTAAAATAATAGTATTAGTAGTAGTAGTAGCAGTAGTAGCAATAGCAGCAGGAGCAGTAGTAGTAGAAGTAGTAGTAGTAGTAGCAGAAGTAGCAGTTGTAGCCGCTGTAGTAGCAGTAGCGATAGTAGCTATAGTAGCAGTTCTAGCAGCAGTAGTAGTAGTAGCGATAATTGTAATCGTAGCAGTAGTAGCAGCAAGAGCAGTAGTAGTAGTAGTTTTAGTAGTAGGTATCGTAGTAGTAGTAGTAGTAGGTATCGTAGTAGTAGTAGTAGTATTAGTAGTAGTAGGAGTAGTAGATGTTGCACTAGTAGTAGTAGTAGTAGTAGTAGTAGTAGTAGCAGTAGTTGTAGGCGGAATAGTAGCAGTAGTAGTAGTAGCAATAATAGTAGCAGTAGTAATAGTACTAGGAGAAGTACCTGTAGTAGCAGAAGCAGTACTCTCATTAGTAGTAGTAGTAGGAGTAGTAGTAGTAGTTGGAGTAGTAGTAGAAGTAGTGGTAGTAGTAGCAATAGTAGCAAAAGCAGCAGCAACAAGAGTAGTACTAGTAGTATTTGGAGTAGCATCAGTAGTAGCAACAACAACAGTAGTAGTAGCAGTAGCAGTCGTAGTAGTAGTAGTCATTGTAGCAGCAGCAGCAATAGTAGTCGTAGCAGTAGTTGTTGTAGCTGTAGCAGTAGCAATAGTTATAGTAGTAGTTGTAGCAGCAGTAGTAGCAAATATAGCAGTAGTAGTAGTTGTTGTTGTAGAAGTAATAGTAGTAGTAGAAGTAGTAGCAGCAGTAGTAGTAGCAACAGTAGTATTAGTTGGAGTAGTAGTAGTAGTAGTAGTAGTAGTGGCAGTAGTAATGGTAGTAGTAGAAGTAGTAGTAATGGCAGTAGTATTCATAGCCATAGTAGTAGTAGTAGTAGTAGCAGCAACAACAGCAACATTAGTAATAGTAGTAGTAGCATTAATAGTAGTAGTAGTAGTAGCTGTAGTTATTGGAGAAGTTGTTGTAGTAGTTATTATTGTTGTAGGAGAGCTAGTAGTTGTAGTAGTAGTGGTAGCATTTGTATTTGTTGTTGTATTAGTAACACTAATAGTAGTAGTTGTTGTAATAGCAATAGTGGTTGTAGTAGTCTTAGTAGTAGCAGTAGCGCTAGTAGCAATTGCAGCAACAGTAATTATTGTAGTTGTTGTAGTAGTAGTCGTATTTGTTGTGGCAGTAGTACCAGTAATAGTAGAAGAAGTAGTAGTTAGAGTAGTAATTATAGAAGCAGTAGCAACAGTTGTAGCACTCG
Organism: Trichopus zeylanicus subsp. travancoricus; assembly: GCA_005019695.1. Lineage (NCBI taxonomy): Eukaryota > Viridiplantae > Streptophyta > Magnoliopsida > Dioscoreales > Dioscoreaceae > Trichopus > Trichopus zeylanicus. The sequence goes on along the minus strand of RXID01021787.1, from coordinate 18,006 downwards.
GAGAAGTGGTAGTAGTAGTTGTAGTAGGAGACGTAGTAGTAGTAGTAGTAGTATTAGAAATTGTAGTAGTCAAAGTAGTAGTAGGAATAGTAGTAGAGCTAATACAAGTAGTAGTAGCACTACTAGTAGTAGTACAAGTAGTAATTGTAGTAGAAGTAGTAGTCATAGTTTTATTAGTAGTAGTAGTAGTAGTAGTAGTAATAGTAGTACTAGTAGTAGTAGTAATACTAGTAGTAGCAGTAGTACTATTCGTTGGAGTAGCATAGTGGTAGTGGCAGTAGTAGTTCCAGTAGTACAAGTAGGAGAGGAAGTAATAATAGTGGCAGTGGTAGTGGTAGCCGTAGTAGTAGTAGTAGTAGTAGTATTAATAGTAGTAATTGTAGTAGCCAAAGTAGCAGAAGTAGCAGTCAAAGTAGTTCTAGCAGTATTTACAGTAGTAGTAATAGTAGTAGAAGTAATAGCAGTCGTAATAGTAGTAGTACTAGTAGTTGCCATAGAGGTAATATTAGTCGTAGCAGTTGTGGTAGTAGCAGCTGTAGTATTAGTTTGAGTACTAGTAGTAGTAGCAGTAGCAGCATCAATAGTAATAGTAGTAGAAGTTGCAGTAGTTGCAGTAGTAGTTGTATAAGCAGTGGCAGCTGCAGTAGTAGTGGTAGTAGTAGTAGTTGTTGTAGTAGTAGTTGCAGTAGTAGTAGCAGTAGCAGCAGCAACTGTAGAAGTTGTTGTAGTAGTTGCGACAACAACTGTAGCAGCAGTAGCATAGTAGAAGTAATAGTACTAGTAGTAGTAGTACCAGTAGTAGTAGTAATAATAATACCGGTAGTATTTATCATTGTAGCAATTGTAGAAGTGGTAGAAGTAATAGTAGTAGTAGTAGTAGTAGTCATTGTAGTAGTAGCAATAGCAGTAGTAATAGTTGTAGCAATAGCAATAGTTGGAGAAGTAGTTGTTGTTGTTGTTGTAGTAGTAGTAGTATTCGCAATGTAGTAGTAGTTGTGGTACCAGTGGTTGTAGTAGTTGTTAAAGTAGTGCTATTACTACTACTAGTAGTAGTTGATGCTTCTCCTACTACTACTATGACCACTATTACTACTACAACTACCACAACTACCCCTACCACTACTTCAACTACTCCCACAAATACTACTACTATTCCTACTACTGCTACTTCTGCTACTACCACTACTGCAACTACTACTGTTGCTACTTCTCCTACTCCGACTCCAACTACTGCTACTACTACTACTCTAACTCTGACTCATACTTCTGCTATGACTACTACTCCTACCCCTACTCCTACTCCTACTACTATTGCTACTACTACTACTACAACAACTACAACAACTACTACTACAACTACAACTACTACTACTGCTACTACTACAACTACTAATTCTACTACACTACAATACTGCTATTACTACTACTACTACTACTATTATACTACTGCTACTACTTCTACTAAAATTCCTTATACTTTTGCTACTACAACTACTACTAATTCTTCTACTACTACTATGACTACTACTACTACCACCACCACCACTACTACTACTAGTTCTTCTTCCTCTTCTTCTTCTTCTTCTTCTTGTAGAACTACTACTACTCCTCCTAAAACTCCTACTACTAATACTGCTACTCCTACTCCTACTACTACAACTACTACTATTGGAACTACTACTACTGAAAGTACTACTACTACTACTCTTACTAATACTACTACTACTACTCCCACTCAAAGTACTATAACTACTACTAGTATTACTACTACTGCTGCTGCAACTACCACTACTAATACTACTTCCACCACTACTACAACAACTACTACTGCTAATGCTACTACTACTACTATTACTACTACTGCTGCTACTACTGTTAATGCTACTACTATTACTATTACTATTGCTACTGCTACTGCTACTGTTTCTACTTTTACTACTACTACTCCTATTTCTACTACTATTGCTGCTGCAACTACTACAACAATAACAACTACTACTACTACTACAACTACTGCAACTACTACTCCTACTACCACAACTACTACTACTACCACTACTACTACTACAGCTACTACTCTTACTACTACTACCACTACTACTCCTACAACTACTCCTCCTCCTACTACTACTGCTATTACTAACACTACTACCACTACTACTATTACTCCTACTCCTACTACTGCTACTAAACTACTCCAACTAGTACTACTACTACTACTATAACCCCAACTATGACTCCTTCTCCAACTCCAACCCATTCTACTACTCTGACTACTACAACTACTGCTGCTACAACAATAACTATTACTCGTACTGCTACTGCTAGTACTACTACTACTACTACTACTGTTACCGCTACTACTATTACTACTGTTACTAATATAACTACTACTACTCCTTTTACTACTACTACAACTGCTGCTGCAGCTACTACCACTACTACTACCATTTGTATTACTAATATAACTACTACTGCTACTATTAATACTACTATTACTAATACTACTACTATGAATACTACTGCTGTCGTTGTTGTTGCTACTACTACTACCACTACTCCTGCTACTATAACTACTGCTGCTGCTGCTACTACTACTACTCCGGCTACTAGTTCTACTACAACTCCTGCTCTAGCTTTTGCTACTAGTACTACTACTCCTACTCCTACAACAGATACTAGTACAAAAACCAATACTACTACTACTACTACTACTAATACCTCTGCTGCTTCGACAATAGCTGCCGTTGTTGCTACAACTGCGGCTGGTGCAACTACTACTACTACTAATATTATTAGTAGAACATCTATCACTACCACTACTACTACTCCTACTCCTGCTCCTATTCCTACTCCTAGTCCTTTTTCTGCTGAAACTACGACTACTACAACCACTACTACTCTACTACTACTAGTCATACTCCGACTCCTACCTCAACTTACACTCCTAATACTACTACTCCTAATATTATTACTAATACTACTATTATGACTACTACTACTTCTACTCCTGCCACTGCTACAACAACTACTACAACTACCATTGATGCTACTGCTACTACTACCACTACAACTGCATGAACTACTACTACTAGCATTACTGTTACTTGTACTACTACTACTACTCCTACTCCTCCTACTATAGCTACTACTACAACTGCTACTACTAGTACTCTAACTACTCCTACAACTATTGCTATTACTACAATAACTACTACAACTACTTCAACTACAGTTGCTGCTTCTATTACTACTACTACTACTACTACTACTACTACTACTAGTACTACTACTAGTACCACTACTGCTACTCTTATGTTACTACTACTGCAACTATGACTATTGTTGCTACTACAACTACTACAACTATTGTCGCTACTACAACTACTACAACAACTACTACAACAACTACTACTACAACAACTACTACTACTAGCATTACCACAACTACTACAGCTACAACTAATACTACCATTATTACCACAACTACTACTCCTACTGCTACTCCGACTACATATAGTACTACTACTACTACTAAACCTCTACCACTACTACTAAAACAATGACAACAACAAAAACAACTACTACAACAAGAACTACTACTCCTAATACAACTACTACTACTACTCCTACTACTACTACTACTGCTTCTACCCCTATTACTACAACTACAATGACTACTACTACTACTACTACTACTGCTGCTTCTACCCCTATTACTACAACTACAATGACTACTACTACTACTACTGCTACTACTACTACTACTACTACTACTACTACTACAACTCCTACGTCCACAACAACTACTTTTACTACTATTACTGCTACTGCTGCTATTGCTCCGACCACCACCACCACGACTACTACAACAACTACAACTACTGCCACTACAACAACGACTACTATTTCTAATACTACTTCTACTACTAGTACCACTACTGATATTACTTCTACTACCACTACTACAACAACAACTACTACTACAACTAATACAACCGCCATTACTACAACTACTACTACAACTACCACTGCAAGTACTACTACCACTACCATTCTTACTAGTACTACTACTACTTATACACCGACTCCAACTCCTACTCTACTATTACTCCTACTACTACTACCATTACTACTACTACTACAATAACTACTACTACTACTACTACTACTACTACAACTACTATTACTACTACTACTACTACTCCTACTACTCATACTACTACTGCTACTAGTACTACAGCTAATACTACTATTGCTACTACTACTACTACTACTAGCACTTCTACTACAACTACTGCTATTACTCCTACTCCTACTGCTACTACTATGACTACTCCTACTAGTACTACTACTACCACTACTATAACTCCTACTACGACTCCTCCAACTCCAACCCCTACTACTACTTTGAGTACTACAACTACTACTGCTACGATAATGACTACTACTACTACTACTACTATTACTACTACTTCTGTTGCTACTATTACTACTATAACTACTTCTACTCCTTTTACTACTACTACTACAACAACAACAACTGTTGCTGCTACTACTACCACTACTACTACTACTATGGCTACTATGAGTAAGAGCAGTAGTAGTAGTGGTAGTTGTCATAGTAGTTGGAAAAGTAGTAGTTGTAGGAGAAGTAGTAGGAGTAGTAGGAGTAGTTGGACTACTAGTAGTAGTAGTGCCATTAGTAGCAACATTAGGAGTAGCAGTAGTAGTAGTGTCATAGTAGTGGAAGTAGTATTAGTAGTAGCAGTAGCAGTAGCAGTAGTAATAGGAGTAGAAGTAGAAATATAAGTAGTAGTAACAGAAGTTGCTCAGTGGTAGCTGTAGTAGCAATTGTAGTAGTAGCAGTAGTAGTAGCAGTAATTGTAGTTGCAGTAGTAGTGGTTGTAGTAGCAGCAATAACAACAATAGTAGTAGTAGTTGAAGTAGTAGTATTTGTTGGAGTAGCAGTAGGAGTAGTACCTGCAATTATTGTATTGGTAGTGGTAATAGTAGTAGAAGTAGTAGTAGTAGCTATAGTAGGAGGCGGAGAGGTTGGTGTACTAGTAGCAGCAGCTATATGAGTAGTTATAGGAGTGGTTGTAATAGTCACAGTAGTAGCAGTAATTATAGTAGTACTAGTGGTTGTAGTAGCATAGTAGTAGTAGTTATTGTCGAAGTAGTAGCAATAGCAGCAGCAGAAGTAGTGGTAGTAGTAGTAGTAGTAGTAGTAGTAGTAGTAGTAATAGTGGCAGTAGCTGTAGTAGTAGCAGTTGAAGTAGTTTTGGCCATAGTAGTAGTAATGGTAGTAGTTAGCAGTAGTTGTAGTAGTAGAACTAGCTGCAGTATTAGCAGCAGTAGCAGCAGTGGTAATAGTAGGTGTAGTAGTAGGAGTAGCAGCAGCAGTATTAATAATAGTTATTGTTGTAGTAGTACTAGTAGTCGTAGAAGTAGTTGTTGTAAGTGAAGTAGTAGGACTAGTAACAGGAGTACTAGTAGTAGTAGTAGTAGTTATAGTAATAGTAGCATTAGTAGTGTAGTAGTAGTATTAGCAGTTGTAATAGCAGCAGTAGTTGTAGTAATAGTTGCAAAAGTAGTAGTAGAAGCAATAGTAGCAGTAGTAGCCGTAGTAGTTGTAGTCATTGTAGCAGTAGCAGTAGTAGCAGTAGTAGTGGCAGTACTAGTAGTAGAAGTAGTAGCACTACCTGTAGCAGTAGCAATAGTATAAGTAGTAGTAGCAGTAGAAGTAGTAGTAGTTGTAGTTGTAGTATTATTGATAGTAATAGTGTAGTAGTATAAATAATTGTAGTAGCAGCAGTAATCGTAGTAGCAGTTGAAGTAGTAGTTGCAGTAGTAGAAGTTGTAGAAGCAGAAGTTGCACAAGCAATACTAGTGGTAGTTGTAGTAGTTGAAGTTGTTGTACTAGTAGGAGTAGGAGTTTGAGTTGGAGTAGGAGTAGCTATAGTATATGTAGTAGTAGTAGTAGTAGTAGCTGTAGCCGCAGTACTAGTAGGAGTAGTCATTGTTGTTGTAATAATAGTATTAATTATTGCAATAGTAGTAGAAATATTAGTGCGAGTAGTAATAGTGGTAGTAATTGTAGCAATTATAGTAGTAGTAGTAGTTGCAGTAGTAGTAAAAGAAGAAGAAGTAGTAGTAGAAGTAGTGGTACTAGTAATAGTAGCAGCAGTAGTAGTAGCAGTAGTTGTAGTAGTAGTTAGAGTAGTAGTAATAGAAGTAGTAGTATTAGTCGTTGAAGTAGTAGAAGTTGTCGTAGTAGTTGTAATAGTAGTAGGTGAAGCAGGAGCAGTAGGAGTAGCAGCACTAGTAGTAGTAGTAGTAGTAGTAGTAGTAGTAGTAATATTAGTAGTAAATGTTATTGTAGTAGGAGTAGTAGTAGTTGTAGTAGTAGTTGTTGTAGCATTAGTTGTAGTAGTAGTAGCAGTACAAGAAGAAGTAGTAGTAGTAGTAGTAGTAGTAGTAAAAATAGTAGTTGGAGTAGTATTAGCAGTAGGAGTAGTAACAGTAGTAGTAGTTGTTGTAATAGTAGCGGTAACAGTAGGAGTAGTCATAGGAGTAGTTTTAGTAGTAGAAGTTTTAATAGTAAGAGTTGGACTTCTATTAGTAATAGAACTAGTAGTATTAGTAGTAGTTTTAGTTGTTGAAGTGGAAGTTACAGTAGTTGTTGTAATAGTAGTAAGAGACGTAGTCGCAGCAGGAGTAGCAGCACAAGTAGTAGTGGTAGTAGTAACAGTAATAGTAGCAGTAGTTGTTGTAGAAGTAGTAGTTTTAGTATGAGTAGTCGTAGTTCTAGTTGTAGTAGTTGTGGCATTAGTAGTAATAGTAGCAGAAGTAGAAAAAGTAGCAATAGTAGTAGTAGTAGTTATAGTAGTCGGAGTAGTAGTAGTAGTAGTAGTAATAGGAGTAATAGTAGTAGTAATGGTAGCAGTAGTAGTTGTAGTAGTATTTGTAGTAGTAGTTGTTGTAATTGTAGTGGTAGCAGTAGGAATACTCATAGGAGTAGTTCTACTAGTAGAAGTTGTAATAGTAGGAGTTCAAGTAGTATTAGTTCTAGATGTAGTAGTAGTAGTAGGGGTAGTAGCAGTAGAAGGCGTAGTAGTAGTGGTAGTAGCAGTAGTAGTATAGTTTGTACTAGTACTAGTAGTATTTGTACTGCTCCTATTGCGACCACCACTACTGCTACCACTGTTCTACTACTACCACTGCTACCACTACTACTACTACAACTGCTCCTACTGTGACCACCACTAGCGCTACCACTGCTCTATTGCTACTACTACTACTTCTACGACTACTACAACTACTACTGCTTCTACTACCGCTCTACTGCTACTACTATTCCGGTTACTACTGCTACTACCACAACAACAACTACTACTTGTACAACTACTTCTAAAACTAATACTACTACTACAACAACTACTACTACCACTCATGCTACTACTACAACTAATGCTACTAATACCTACTACTATTGCTGTTGCCACTATCGCTACTGTTGCCACTACTGCTACCACTACTACTACTGCTACTGCTAGGGCTACTACTACTAATACTATTGCCACTACTATGACTACTATTACTATCGCCACTTTTACTACTACTATTGCGACTGCTACTACTGCAACTACTACTACTACTACTAATGTTACTGCTACTATTCCCACTAATATTGCTACTACTACTGCTAGTGCCACTACCACTACTACTATGACTACTACTATTACTACTGCTACTGATATTACTACTACTACTACTACTACTATTACTACTACTACTACTACTACTACTACTATTACTACTATAGATAATACTACTATTGCTAGCATAACTACTACCGGTAATACTACTACTACTAGTACTATTACTGCGACTACTACTGCTGCTACTGATGCTACTACTACTACTACTACACAGCTACTACAACTACCACCACCACCACCACTACTCCTATTGCAGTTACTACTTCTGATACAACCAGTATTGCAGCTACTAGTACTGCTACTATAACTACAACTACAACTACAACAACTACTACTACTTTCCTACTACAACAGCAACTATTACTACTACAGCTACTTACACTGTCATTACTGCTACTACTGCTACTGCTACTGCTGCTGCTACTACTACTACAACTACTACTACTACTATTGCTTCTACTACTACTTCTACTACTTTGCCTACTTGTACTAGTACTGCTACTACTGCTACAACAGTTACTACTACTACTAGTGCTACTACAACAACTAGTACTACTATTATTACTGCTGCTACTGCTACTATTGCCACAAATACTATTACTACTACAACTGCTACTACTACTATTATTCTACCACTTCTATTATTACTATTACTACGGCTACTACTAGTACTACTATTACTGCTACTGCTGCTGCTTGCACGACCACTATTACTAACACTATAATGCTACAACGACTATTGCTACAGCTACTACTCTATTTTTTCCAACTACTACTACTACCGCTATTATTACGACTGCTACTACTTCTACTACTGCTACTACTATGATTACGGTAATTCTCAAACTATTACTACGACTACAGCTACTACTACTACAACTAATACGACTACTACTGTTACTACTACTACTACTACTGCTACTCTCGCTACTATTGCTACCACTGTGACTATTGTGATTACAGCCACTACAACTACTGTTGTTGCTGCTCCTGCTACAGCTACAACTACTGCTACTATAACTTTTACTACTAGTACAACAAGGAATACTGCTTCTACTACTGCTACTGCTACTACTACTACTATGACTACTATAACTACTACTACTATTACAACTACTACAACCACAACCGCTACTACTACCACAACTATAATAACTACTTCTACTGCTACAACAACTACTACTACTATTACCACTTCTACTAGTAGTATTACTACTACTACTACTCATTGTACTACTACTGCTGCTACTGCTACTACAACTACTACAGTTGCTGCTACTGCTTACTGCTGCATCTTCTCCTACTATTACTACAACTGCTCCTACTGCGACTACCACTACTACTACTGGTGCTCTACTGCTACTAGTACTATATCTGCTACTACTACAACTACTACTGCATCTACTGCAACTCTACCATTATTGCTATTACGGCTACTACTACTATTACTACTACTACTACTACTACAAAAACTACTACTACTACAACAACAACAACTACTACCGCTACAACAACAAGTACTACTACTATACCTACTACTATTGTTGCTGCTACTACTACTGTAGCTCCTTCTACTACTACCACTACTACAACCTCTACTGCTACCACAACTATAGCTACCACTATTGCAACAACAACTACTACTACTACGGCTACAGCTAAAGTTGCTACTGCCACTACTACTACTGCTACTACTACTACTACTGCCACTACTTTTGCTACTACTAATGTGGCTACTGCTACTGCCACTACTTTTACTACTTTTGTTACTACTGCTACAACTACTACTATCGCGACTACTACTATTACAATTACTACTGCTACTACAGCTACTACTACTACTACTACGATTGCTACTACAACTACTACTTCTGCCACAATGGCTACTTCTACTACCACTACGATGACTATTGCTACTACTACTGTTGCTACTAATATTACAACAACAACTACTACTACTACCACAATGACTGCTACTACTACTCTCGCTACGACAACAACTACTACTACTACAACAACTACTACTGTTGCTACTACAGCTACTACTGCTACAGCTACTACAACAACTACTACTACTACAACAACAACTACTATTGTTATGACTACTACTACTACTACTACTACTCTTGCTACTTCCACTACTACAGCTATTATAGCTACTACTACTTCTACAACTACTTCTACTACTACTACTATTACTAGTACTACTGCTTCCCCAATAACTACAACTGCTGCTACTGCTATTACTAGTACAACTGCAACTACTACTTCTGGTACTGCTACAACTACAACTACTATTGCTACTCCAAGTACTTCTCATACTACTAATACTATTGCTACTCCTACTACTACAATTGCAACAACTCCGAATACTTCTACTGCTACAAATAGTACCACTATTACTACTGCTACTGCTGCCGCTTCTACTGCTACAACAACTTGTGCTACTACTTCAACTAGTACCACTGCTGCTACAACTTCTACTACTGCTACTGCTTCAACTACAGTTACTACTACTACTACTAATAATAATAATAATAATAATAACAATAATACTGCTCCTGCTCCAACTACTAATACTACTACTATTGTTGCTGCTATGGTCGCTACTACTACTTCTACCACAACTACTACTACTACTACTACTAGCACCACCACAACCACCACTACTACTATTACTACTACTATAACAACTGTGGCTGCTGCTACTACTACTACAAGTACTATTAGTGCGACTACTTCTACTGCTACTACTGGTAGTGCTACTACTACAGCTAGTGTTATTGCTACTACTATGACTACTGCTACTACTACTGTTGCTCCTAGCAATGCTAGTATTAAAACTACTACTAGTGTTGCTACTACTACTACCACTACTAGGATAACTCTTACAACAACTAATGCTACTGCTGCTCCTACAACTACTGCTACTCGTACTACTTTTACTACTTCTGCTGCTACTGCTTCTACAACTACAACTACTTGTACGAAAACTACTACTTCTTCTACAACGGATGCTACTACTAGTACTACAAGTACCACAACTACTACCACTCTACTATTATTACCACTTATACAGCTACTACTGTTACTTCTGCTACAGCTACTACGACTACTGCTACTACTACAACAACTACTACTGCTACTACGGATATGACTACTGCTACTATTGTTGCTATTACTACTGCTACTTCTACTACTACTACAACTACTGCTACGACTACGGCTATAACAACTAATACTTTCGTTACTACTAATACTACTACTCCTTCTACTTCTAGTACCATTGCTACTTCTACCACTATTGCTACAACTATTACTACTACTTCCCATACTTCTACTACTTTTGCAACTACTACTGCTACGGCTACAACTACTTCTACAACAACAACCTCTACTACTGCTGCCATGACTGCTACTACTTCTACTACTACTACTTCTACTACTACTACCACTACAACTACTACTATTACAACACCAACAATAATAACAACAACAACTACTACTACTGCTACTACTGCTGCTGCTACTAGGACTACTACTACTACGACTACTACTGATCCTACCTCTAGCAATAATACTTCTACAACACCTACAACTACTATGACAAGTACCACCACTACTACTACTCCTCCTCCTCCTCCTACTACTACTACTACCACAACTACTGCTACTACTGCTACTATTGGTTCTATCGTTGCTACTACTACCACTTCTACTGCAACTGCTACTACTATTACTATTACTACAACATCTACTACCACTACTAATATTATTGCTAGTACTACTGCTACTGCTACTTCGACTACAACCACTATGACTACTGCTACTCCTACAACTGGAATTACCGCTACTACTACTATCACTACTACTAGTCCTACAGCGACTACTGCTACAACTGCTACTGCTACTTCTACTACAACCACTATGACTACTGCTACTCCTACAACTGGAATTACCACTACTACTACTATCACTACTACTAGTCCTACAGTGACTACTGCTATAACTACTACTTTTTATACTACTACTACTATTACTAAGACTACAACAATGACTACCATTGCTGCTACTACTACTACTACTTCAGTTACAACAACTATTACTACTAATACTTCTACTACTACTACAATTGTTGCTATTGTAGCTACTACTAAAACAATTATAACTACTTCCCATATTACTACTACTTCAGCTACTACTACTACTACTACGAGTAGTACTACTACTAATACTACTTCTACAACTAATACACTACTATTATTGCTGCAACTAGTACTAGTGCTACTACTGCTACAACTACTACCACTATGGGTACAACTACTACTACTGCTACTACTACTTCTACTACAACTACAACTCCTACTGCAACTATTGCAACTGGCACTCCCACCATGACTATTACTACTGCTGCTGCTGCTTCCGCTACTACCACTGCGACCACTACTGCTGCTACTATTACTCCAACTAGTACTATAACTGCTACTATTATTGCTGATGTACTATTACTACTACCACTACTACTACTACTACTCCTCCTCCTCCTAGTCATACTACTATTACTACTACTACTACTCCTCCTAGTCATACTACTATTACTACTACTACTACTATTTCTAGTTCTACAGTACTACTGCTGCTGCTACTGCTGCTTCTGTTGCTGATGCTACTGCTACTACTATTACTAATTCTACTACTGCTACTATTACTGCTACTACTATTGATACAACTACTACTGTGACTACTACTATGGCCATGTGTGCTACTGATACTTCAACTACAACTACTACAACTTCTGCTACTACTACTACAACAACTACGGCTACTACTACAACTATTGCTACTGCTACAACAAACACTACTACTACTACTACAACAACTACTACTACTACTACTACTAATACCACTGCAACTGATACAACTACTACAGCTACTTCCACTACAGCTATTACTAGTACTACTGCTGCTGCTACGACTGCTACTAGTGCTACTGCTACTACTTTACTGGTACTACCTCTGCTACTATTGCTACTTCTTCTATTACTATGACTACTGCTACTACTACTATAACTACTACAACTTCTGCTTCTGCTACTACTACTACTACTACTACTACTGTTGCTGCTGCTGCTACTAACTACTACCACTACTACTACTACTGCTGCTGCTAGTACTACTACTACTACCAATAAAACTTCTACAGTTGCTACTACGCCACTACTGCTACTACTACTGCTTCTAATACTACTACTGCTTCTACTACTATTGCTACTACAATAGCTTCTACAACCACCACTACTACAACGACTGCCACTACCACTGCAACATCTACTACTACTGCAACTATTACTCCGCCTCCTCCTCCTCCTCCTCCTCCTCCTACTACTACTACTACTACTACTACTACTACTACTACTACTACTGCTTCAATTACTGCTACTGCTGCTGCTTGTACTACTACTACTAAAACTGCAAGTACTACTATTACTGCTACAACTACTACTTCTTCTATTACTACTGCTACCGCTAGAACTACCACTACTCTACTACTAATAATACTGCTACAACTGCTACTTCTACCACTACTGCTTCTACTATTATGGCTACTGCTACTACTACTACATCTACTACTACTACTACTACTACTACTACGTCTTCTACTACTTCTATTACTACTTCTACTACTACTCCTGCTAACACTACTACTACTACTACTATAGCTGCTATTGCTACTACTCCTACCACTACTAATACTACCACTACAACTTTTACTACTTCTTCAGCTACTATTACTATTTCTACTTTTGCTACTACTGCTACTGCTACTTCTACTACTACTAGTGCTACTACTGCTACTACCACTATTGCTGCAACTCTGCACCTGCTACTATTACCACAGCTTCTACATCTTCCATTGCTACTACTACTACTACTAATGCTAACGCTTCTGCTACCACTACTACGGCAACAACTATTACTATTGCTACCACTGTTGCTACTGCTACTACTACTACTACTACTACTACTAGTGCTGCTAGTACTACTTCAACCACTTCGACTATTTCTGCTACTACAATGACTACTACTATAACTACGACTACACCTAGCACTACTACTACTTCTACTACAAATACTACTACTACTACAGCTACAATTTCTACCATTATTACTACCACTATTACTGCCACTACTGCTATAACTACTAGTACCACTCCTACTACTACTGATGTTATTGTTGCTCCAACAACTACTGCTACTGCTACTACGGACGCTACTACTTCCTCTACAACTACCACTATTAGTACGACAACTACTACTTCTGCTACAACGGACGCTACTACTAGTAATACAACTACTAGTACTACTAGTACCACAACAACTGCTACTGCTACTACTATTACTACTTATATTGCTACTTCTACTGCAACTGCTACTACTACTACAACTGCTACTACTGCTACTACTACTGCTATTACTACTGCTACTACTGCTACTACAACTGCTGCCACAACTATTGCTACTATAACTACTACTTCAGCATCTACTAATACTACTACTACTACTCATACTACTACTCCTTCTACTACTAGTACCGTTCTACTACTACTACTTCTCCTACTTCTACTTGTTTTGCAACTGCTACTACTACGGCTACTACTACTTCGACAACAATAACTGCTACTACTGCTACCTTGACTACTACTATCGCTACTACGACTACTACAACTACAACAACAACAACAACAACAACTACTACTACTACTACTACTACAACTACTACTAGTAGTACTACTACGAGTACTACTACAACTAATACTAATACTACTAATTCTACTACAAGCACTATTATTTCTACTGCTCTCGCAGGTGCTACTACTAGTACGACTACTACTACTACTACTCCTCCTCCTCCTCCTAGAATTACTACTACAGTGACTACTGCTATTGCTGTTATTGCTTCTACCGCTGCTACTACTACCACTTATATTAAAACTACTACTACTATTACGATTACTACAACTACTCCTACTACTACCACTACAGCTATTGTAACTACAGCCACTACGACCACTGCTTCTGCACTACTACTTCTATTACAACTACTACTGCTACTACAACTACGACTACTACTATCACTACTATTGCTACTACTACTACAACCATAACTACTACTACCACTACTACTAGTCCTTCAGCTACTACTGCTACAACTGCTACTTTTCATACTACTACTACTGCTGCTAAGACTACAACTGCAACGACTATTGCAAGCACTACTACTACTCCTACTTTTGTTACAACAACTGTTGCTACTAATAGTTCTACTACTACTACAATTGCTGGTACTGCAACTCTAACTACAGCAATTATTACTACTTCTCATATTACCACTACTTCAGCTACTACTGCTACTACTTCTACATCTAGTATACTACTACTACTAGCAGTACTACTGCTACTTCTGCTGCTACTACTACCACTACGGGTATTACTAGTACTACTACTATTGCTGCTACTACTACTTCTACTACTACTATTGCTCCTACTACAACTAGTGCTACTGGCACTCCCACCACCATTACTGCTACTATTGCTACTACTACTCCAACTAGTACTATTACTGCTACTATTGCTGCTAATGTACTTTTACTATTGCTACTTCTACTACTACTACTAGTCCTACAACTATTATTACCATTATTACTATGATTACTATAACTACTATTACTACTACTACTACTACTTCTACTTCTACTAGTAGTACTACTGCTGCTACTGATGCTAATGTTATTGCTACTACTATTACTACAGCTGCTGCTACTACTACAATTATGACTGTTGGTGCACCTAATTCTATGGCTACGAGTGCTGCTGTTACTTTCACTACAACTACAATAACTTCTGCTACTACTACTACCACAACAACTACTACTATTGTTGTTGTTGCTGCTACTACTACAAATGCTACTACTATTATCACTAGTGCTACTACTACTACAACAACTGCTACTATTGCAACTAGTGCTATTGCTGCTACTTCTACGCTACTACTTCTGCTACCACTACTACTGCTACGACTACTCTTACTACTAACTACTACTACTACGACTACTGCTACTACTACATCTCTTACAACTACTACTATTTCTACTACTGCTACTGCTTCTAATACTACTAACAACTACTTTTATTACTACTACAACTGCTACTACCACTATTGCTGCTACTACTACAACTAATAGTACTGCTGCTACTACTATCACTACTACTACAACTATTGCTACTACCACCCCAACTTCTACTACTACTGCAACTATACTACTACTACTACTACAACAACAACAACAACAACAACAACAGCAACAATAACTACAGCTTCTACTACTGCTACTTTTGCTACTGATGCTGCTTGTACTACTACTACTAAAACACCAATTGCTACTATTACTACTACAACTACTACTAATTCTATTACTACTGCCACTACTAGAACAACCACTTCTCATACTACTAATAATACTGCTACTATTGCTACTTCTATTACTACTGCTACTACTACTACTACGTCTACTACTACTTCTATTACTACTTCTACTACTACTCCTGCTAATACTACTACTTCTATTGCCACTAGTACTCCTCCTACCACTTCTAATACTACTACTACAACAACTACTTCTCCTTCAGCTACTACTACTACTCCAACTACTACTATTGCTACTACTACTACTCCAACGGCTGCTGCTGTTACTGCTAATACTTCTATTTCTACTACTACTACCACCACCACCACCACCACTACTGTTGCAACTGGTGCATCTACAACTACTACCCCTGCTACTACACCTTCCCATACTACTACTACTACTGCTACTACTACTGCTACTACTACTACCACTGCTACTACTACCTCTACCACTTCGAAAACTACTACTACTACAACTCCTCCTATTACTGCTACTACTTCTACTACTACTACTACAACAACAACAACAACTATAACTATTACTAATACTACTACTACTACGACGACTACTACTGCTGCTGCTGCTACTGCTGCTACTACTACTATGATTACTAGTACCACTACTTCTGTTGCTACTACTATAACTACTATTACTACTACTATTGTTGTTGCTAATACCTCAACTACTACTACTATAGCTATTACCACAACTATTACTACTACCAATTCTATTACCACTATTACTACTACTACGACTATTACTACTACTGCTACTACTACCACAACAACTTCTAATACTACTATCATTACTACTACATCTATGTTTGCTACTACTGTGACTACTACTATTACCACTATTACTACTCTTACTTCTACTACGACGAGAAATGCTACTAATACCACTACTACAACTATGACTACTACTGTTGCTACAACTAGTGCTTGTATTATTGCTACAACTAGTCCTTTTACTACTAGTACTACTACTACCACTGCTACTACTGCTACTACTGCTACTACTACTACTACTAGTACTACTACTACAACCACTACTACTACTTCTACTACCTCTACTACTACTGCTACTACTACTATTACTACACTACTACTACAACTACTACTCCAATAACTACTATTATTACTACTACTAATACTACTACCACGACTACTAAACTACTACTACTATAACTACTCCTACCGTGACTACTACTACTACTACTATAACTACTACTGTTGCTACTGCTACGACGACTATTAGTCCTACTACTACTACTGCTACTACTACCACCACCACCACCACCACTACTACTACTGTTACAACCACTACTTCTACCACTACTACTTCTGCTATGACTACTACTACTACTACAACTAAAACAGCTACTACAATTACTATAGCACTACACCTACTAGTACTACTACTTATGTTGCAACAAATACAGCCTCTGTAACTGATACAACTACTACAACTACTACTACTACTACAATTGTTACTACTATTACTATTACTACTACAACTGCTCCTACAACTACTGTTACTACTACTGTTACTACTACTTCTGCTGCTGCTCATGCTGGTAATACTACTTCTATTGCTACTCATGCTGGTAATACTACTACTACTTTTGCTCGTGCTACTCGTGTTACTACTACTAATACGACTACCACTAGGACTACTACTATGACTAGTACTACTACTATGACTAGTACTACTACTACTGAGATTGCTACTATAATTACTACTTCTGCAACTACTACTACTATTATAACTACTGCTACTACTATTGCTGCTGTCGCTACTACTACTGCTACTAT